>JAANYP010006093.1:82500-87500 GCA_020465985.1 Centrapalus pauciflorus
TTTTTACTTGGAGGTAGCCTTTTTGTACCTAAGTTGTTGGTGTTGTAATAAACCATCATTCTAAAAAAACTTAATCTACAAGACCGTAGACGTAGAAGTTATTAACTCATCTACAGTTC
The DNA here is from genome assembly GCA_020465985.1 of Centrapalus pauciflorus. NCBI lineage: Eukaryota > Viridiplantae > Streptophyta > Magnoliopsida > Asterales > Asteraceae > Centrapalus > Centrapalus pauciflorus. The sequence continues at coordinate 82,620 of JAANYP010006093.1, forward strand.
ATTATGTTCGTAATACATCTGATACTTTTTTCTCAACCTTCAACTTCTTCGGATCCTCTTATTACCAACTCAAACTCAATATAAATAATGGGTTCATCAAGTAAAACCATGAAATGTGAATGGTACTTTGTTAATCCTCAAATCGAATACAATTATGTAGTAGTTGTTTGATTTTGCACTTCCAACCTACCTTCACATCCATCCTTTTTTTCTTCAAATATGATTTGCAAATATGAACCAAGTGAATTACTTTCCAACCTTTTTTGTTTTATTGTACTTTACCAAAGCCATTGATGCTTTTTTGCAAAGCAATCAATTCTTATATTATCAGGAAATGAAAAAACAATAATAATTTAATTCACACTTGTAATTTTATCGGTTATTGATACATTCTTAGTGGTTAGGGACATGTAATCTATAATGGAGATTCAAGGTTCAAACCTTGCACATGTCATTTAACCATGGGTTACGTGGTTTACCTCCTCCACGTTGGCCGTGAGACCGGTTGGTGGGGCCCCCAAAGGGTGGGTTACCCTTTTTTTTACATTCTTAGTAATTTGTTGGCTGGTCGTAATTATAAGTGTGTTTTGAATTATTACGTACATGATACTACTATAGTTATGAGATAACACATTCGTAGTTCGATTATATATGTTTAAACAGTAATAAAACTCATGATATAATAAAAGTAATCTTATAAAGACATTATTTGGATGGACCTTTTGGCTATTTTCATGATAGAGGCTACATTTGAACTTTCGACTTTCGAAACTCCATGTTGAAAATGTTATGTTTTTCCCATAACTTACAAAAGTTTGCCGCTAATACTCGTATTTTGTTGTCATACCACATTTTGTATGTGTTTTCAGATACGGAAAAAATTGATAATTACTTATAATATTCAAAATCAAACACCCATAAAACTATCTAAAATAAACTCTAATTTTGAAGTGTAGAAAATGATTTAGATTACCATTTACCAACGGTAAAGCATAAAGAAATAGGCCTGTATGCATCATGCGAACCCAAATAAAACAAATTCTGTTTTCAGCCCATCTAAATCAAAAAAACCCCACTAATTTCAAACACCCACAAAACTATATCAAAAAAACTCCATTTTTAAAAGTGTAGAAAATGATTTAAATTACCAAATCATAAAGTAATGAGCCTGTATGGCTGTATGGATGATGAAAACCCATATAAGATCAAATCTATTTTCAGCCCAGGTGCAAATAAAGCCCACCCAAAATTTGGTTTATAAATGCATGAGTTTTCAAAAGACCCCCAAAACTATCTTAAAAAACCCCAAATTTGAAGGGTAGAAGATTTATTAAGGTATTATTTACCCATATGTTGACTCCGGAGTGAGATATTATACTTAGATTTTTTATAAACTATTTGAATAACTATTAATAATATGATTACTATGTTTAGTTGATGTTAAACATCGAATAGTCATTACAAATATTGATGTTTGTACATTGTGGTTCGTTTATTTGTAATATTATGTTAATAAAAATCATCATCTAACGTTTTTCACGTGTAAACTTGTCTTTTTTAATCATTTAACAACATTGGACTTGTGAATTTATATCATTTTTTACTAAGACAACTTTTTGTTATTCACGTATAACACTGAATTTTTATGTCCATTGTAGCATTAATTTTTATATCATATCTTCTAACTGACTTTATGATTTTTTTTTTCTAGCTCAAAATTTTGCGTTCTTTATAACTTTGTGGTCTTTACATTAACAAATTTTAAAATTCTAGTCACCAAAAGCTATGTTGTAAAAGGAAGTAAAAATAAAAACGCAAAAACTATTCATAATATGTCTAAACACATTCTCATCTCTAAAATATGTTTTCTTAAAAACCATTATGTTTTCAATTTTACTAAAATCTCCAAAACCGAAATTTTTTGCTTGCTAATCGCACCAGGGTTTTTGTTTTCGTGTTTTGTTCTTTTTCTTTTGCATGGACCTCCCTTCCTTCTTTTATGCCTAGTAAAAGATTTGGAGGATGTATGTTGTTGTTCAAAATATATACATATATCCCTCCGCATGATACAATCGAATCTAACGACGCTACTTGTGGTGCACAATGGTTTTCCCGATACATAGAAGTTTTCTATTGAACTCGCCCATATATATACACACACATAAATACACACACACACAAAGACAAAGAGAAAGAGAGAGAGAGAGAGAGAGAGAGAGAGTGTGTGTGTGTGTGTGTGAGAATTAGGTTCAAATAAGTACCACTTATTATGCAGCGTACCAGAAGATTGCACTATTAAAAATAATTTTTCTGAATTTTTTTCCATAAACATGTTTTAATTAACATTACAACGATAATATATAAATTTGACGCACATTCACACATTCTAAGTGCATGAAATCATGCATTACATAAATGTACGTTTACATATATGTAAATTTATGTAAGTATACATTCATATCATATTTAAAGATTTAGGAAATATGAATGTACGTGGAATTTTAATTTCATCTTTATAATGTTAATTAAAACATGTTTATGAAAAAAAATTCTTTTTTTTTTATTTAGTATATCTACATCTTGATTAAAATTCTTTTGTTGATTTAGTGCAGGATGTCAAAAGAGAACTTGGAAGTAACATATGTCATTATCCTTATTGGAATCACAATAATGTCCAGAAGTGTACCCTCAACAAAACTTTACGAAACATGTAACAATTAACTAACTTCAATCAATATGAAAAAAAAAACCCCGACAAAGAGGACAATAACATGAAGAAATGTATACCCTACCACAGGCATTTGAATTAAAACCGTTCTTTAGAAGACCAACAAATTAACAATGTCATTCCTCATAAAATTTGTCATTTTTATCATGTTTCTTTTTAGTATCTCGATTAGTTTCTTCGTTAGAGGTAATAACCATCTCTTATAAATAAGACGTGAACATACGATGTAAGACATTTTATTTTTTATTAATCAAACACAACCTTACTTTCATATCAATTTCTTGTTTGATCTTTGTTCTATCATTACATCAACATGAAAAAAGCTAAACAGAATGTTTAGAAACTTAATAAGCTTTATAATATTGTATATATGTGTGTGTTTATGCATGTATGTATATATTAATAATATTTTTACAAACAAGAAGAAAAACCAAAAACCAAACTGTAACACAAAAAACCCCGTAAATTGAAACCGAGCGATTTTAAAATATAAAAAATCAAAATTTTTCAGTTTGATTTTGGTTTGGGTCATACTTTTTGTACACCCTTTACATAATAATTATGTTTAAAAATAGTATACATCATTAAAAAAGTATTGCATCATTAAAAAAAACATAGAATCATTGTGTAATGATTATGTTTAAAAATGAAAATATGGGGTCCATTGAAATTATTGGAGGTCCATTTAGGGGGTGTTTGATAGCCACTTATCAGGCTCTTATCAGAGGTAAACTCTTATTCGGTAAGAGGAAATACTGATAAGTGCGTTTGATATGCAGAAGACATAAGAGTCAAAATTCTCTTATCATGTCTTATCAGGATAAGACTTTGATATGCTACTTATCACCACTTATCACACCAAAAAAATACACGTCTCTCCCACCCCACCCCACCCCACCCATACCTTTACCCCATACCTTACCTCACCCACCCTACCCCTACCCTACCCTATCCTAAACCCCCTACCCCTACCCCTACCCTACCTACCCACCCACCCCACCCCACCCTAAACATACCCTACCCTCAACCACCTAATCTCACCCTACCCTAACTACCCTTAACTTACTTATACCATCCCATCCCCATCTCCACCCTTAACCCTACCAACCCCACTCCCATACTTACCCTATCCCACTCTACCCCACCCCTACACTAACCCATCAAACCTACCCACCCCACCTCACCCCTCCTTATCCCACCCCACCCTACCCCTACCTCTTCCCACCTCTACCCGTCAAACCTACCCACCTCACCCCTACCCTACCCCTCAAATCTACCCATCCCCACCCACCTTACCCCTCAACCTACCCACCCTACCCCTACACCATTACCCTACCCTATTTACCCCACCCCACCCTCAACCTACCCCACCTCTACTCTACCTCTTACCATATTTATTATAACGAGAAATATTCCAACACTTTTTGATAAAATTTATTATTTTTCAATAACATATCTATATAACTTATAAACTTAAGTTATTTGAAAGTTAATAAACATAACCTTATAAACTTGATTATAACTTATAAACTTTAATTGTTATTTGATTCTTGAAAGCATGTTGGTTATATGTTTATTGAATGCATTTATGTTACTTGATTATAACTTATAAACTTGAATTGGTTTCTTACTTAAATCTTGTTAATGTTATTTGAATGATATTAAATGTTTACATAGATCACTTTGGTTCAAGGATATTATTCGTACTTGATATTTGACTTTAATCAATGATATATGTTTGCTTTTGGGAATTAATATGTAAAATTAATAAAAATAACAGAATCAGATAATTTATAAAATAAACAGACTTATTGAATTTTCTTATCAGATCTTAGTATCTTATCAGGACCACCTCTCATCAATCAGAAGTGGAATTAGACATCAGACAATCAACCTCTTATGCAATCAAACAGCACCTTAGATTCTTTGGTTTTTGTCAAATGCCACGCTATGATGTCCCTTATTTTGATGGTATGGCATGTGTAATCATGAAAAGGAGAATCACATAAACCCATACGTCTAAGAATCATAGCTTGCACGCTTCATATATATTCTAACCATAATCTAGCTATTTCAAATCATTTTTATATATTTAAAAAAAAATTGATTCCCTTATTTTTATTACTAAACATTTTATCAGCTAAATATTATTT
>JAANYP010006093.1:92500-340745 GCA_020465985.1 Centrapalus pauciflorus
TGTTTAATTAGTATTTGATACATATATGCAGCTCGTGTTTTACCCTTGATCTCCTTCATTATCTGTTATTACTAGACTTTTATCATATATTTAAGGGTTTATTATGAAATAAACCAACATGTTTTTACGTTTTTTTGCGTATTCATCCCTCCAAGTTTTTTTTTTCATAAAAGTCCTCAAGTTAAAAAATTTTTTGGTATTGTGAAAAACGAATATTGGAACCCGATTTTTCAATCTCTAAAAATCCGGTTTAATAATTAAAACCAGGTTCTAATAGTCAAATTTCAGAAAACTAAAAAAAAACATTCAGGGACAAAAACGTAAAAACTGTGAAAACATGTTGGTTTTTTCGTAATAAACCCTATATTTAAAATTAAAATATTTTATGAATTGGGAAAAAAAACATATTTATAATTGTATACTTCGTGTAAGCAGACGTTTTTATAATTTAAATCAAGAAAAGGGTCAGTATCATTATCTAGTGAATATAAATGAAAACGAATTTAATATATAATAATATCTCATTAATTAAATTTATATAATACTTAAGGATGAAATCATTAATTACTCATATATATATATATATATATATATATATATATATATATATATATATATATATATATATATATATATATATATAGAATATGGTTCGAGAGAGTACCTCCATTATGCAGCGCACCTGAAGGTACCATCTTTAAAAAAACTTTTTATAAATTTTTTTTTTCATAAACATGTTTTAATTAGCATTATGAAGATCGTATGTAAATTTCACATACATTCACATCTCCTAGCTCCTAAAAAGTGATGTGAACACACACTTACATGATTTTGAATACATGTGAACTCACATTTATGTGATGCGTGTTTTCATGCCCTTAGAGTTTTCGGATTTGCGTGAAATTCACATATGATCTTCATCATGTTAATTAAAACATGTTCATGAAAAAAAATTTCATAAAAAATACTTTTAAGACAGGTACCTTCTGGTGCGCTGCATAATGGGTGGTACTCACTTGAACCTAAATCTATATATATATATATATATATATATATATATATATATATATATATATATATATATATATATATATATATATATATATATATATATATATATATATATATATATAAAATATAACTTATTTTTATTAATATTTTGTATCAAAATTAAATTGTCTTGGAATATTTAGTTGCATACGTTAAGTTTACTTTCATTTTTTGCAAGTAATGAGTTACGTGATAAATTAACCATTTAATACGACATATTTTTGCCAGAAAATGTTATGGATATGTTTAAAATTAGTTACTAAACAAAGATAAATAATTAATATTTTTATGTAAATGACATATTCATATAATTTTGTAACATACATAAATATGGAATCTGATATAAATGTAGGTAAGGCGACATGATATCAATAAATATTAATTACTTGTAATACTTGCAAATTGAAAATGTGACGCTTTGTGTCACCCATGACGTAATAAATGTTTCCAGAGTGTCATATTCTTTTCTTGCGTAAGAAGAAAAATCAAAAATATATTATACAATTTTCTACGTCCTAAATCACATGTATTGCAGTATCTCTTAAGTGATAATTATGCAAAAAATTGTAGAAATAGTGTGGGTGTGCCCGATAACAATCTATCTATGTATACTATTAAAAGAGTAACTATACTCAATTCTGGTGAAGTCACGTGTCATTACCATGAATCGACACGTGGCATTTACAGGTTTTAAAAATAATAAAGAAATTTAAGTTATATCTATCCAAATCTAATATAATATACTTTTGAATTCAAATAAAACCAAATTAAATCTAATACTCAACTAACTTATTAATTATAATATAATATAATAAAAGTTTTAAAAATATATAAGAAAATAATTACTATTCATATATATTTAGAAATATATAAAATTAATAGGTCAAAATAAATAATAATATCACTCTTACATACTTTTTGTTTAAAAAAATATTTATACCTTTACCTTTTAATTCATTATATTTTATATATTTTAAAAATATTCGCGTAATACGCGGGGTAATAAATAGTTATAAAATATTATAAATGTATTACGAATTACAATTCTAAAAATAAATTACAGTACAAGGAAAGAATACAAAAGTTAAAAATTACAAGTAAATGAAATAACAATACTGAAAAGTAAATTACAATACGGAAAAAGGAAGGTTGAGTCTCGTGTTAGACACGATTCCTTTAAAACAGATTCGAAGTCTGTTTCCCAGTGTACAACAGCCAAAACAGCGTGTACTACCGGGGTAACCAAATTGCCTGAAAAATCACGTGAGTTCAAAGTGTTCGTCATTCTTGGAAGCAATTATGTGTTGAAAACCAAATCGTAACAGCTCATTAAATCAGTCAGCTGATTTAATTAACAGTGCTCGAACAACTTTGGCCTCAACCTGCAGGCTTGGAAACCAGAACAGGTCCAACTCTCACCCTGATTTTCGGAGCTGCATTCGTGTCCGCAGGTGCTGGCGTATACGAGTTCAGTGGATTTTAAGCCTTCGGGGTCCAAGATATGCACCCCCTGCTCGCGGGTAGGTATTAGAATAAACTCACAAACAATCTTGTCATGCCTTTGAACACTCATCCTTATAAACCCACTTTGGTTTCCATCTTTCTTCCTATGTGGGACTCAAGTTCTCCCACTAGAATGAGTTTCATTCATTCCAAACACCAATATTTGAGCATCAATATCTCATTCATCTTAGCTCCGTTTTGAACGTTCTTTATATCGTTGGAATCCTCTCTTCAAGGAGAACACAAACCCACAAATTACTAATTATATATCTCACAATTATATATAATTATATTTGGTACAAAAACATGAAAATACAATTTTTCAATTGAATAATTTACATTTTTTTCCAAAAAAAAAACCCAATATGAAAGAATTTGGTTTTTGCTCACGTTAACGATTCGATTTTTATGATTTGGGTTTTTCAGTTTAAAAAAAATACGATTTTTCCTGGGTTTTGGTTTTTCATGGTTTTATTAAACATGAAAAAGAGTGCTATTAGGAGGTTGTTTGGATTTGCGTTTTCAAAGTGCGGTAGCGTTTTGGAAACTAATAATCAGATAATAACTGTAACCAAAAGTGTTGCCGGAAATGTAGTGTTTGGTTTTGCTTTCGCTGTTTGCTATCATAATTATCAAATAATCAGTTTTTAAAGTGTTTGGATTTGCGTCTTAACTTGTAAAATGACCAAATAATCACTTATTAAACAAATAAGCTACATTTTTGTAACTTATGAAAAAATGTGGTAGGACTAACGCTAATGAAAAGTAAGTATTGCTGATGATAATTATTTCTTTTAATCGAATTTTACATTCAAATAAAAAAATCTATGAGCTTTGTTTTTGTGTTGTTTAATAATCAATTGTAAATTTGTGATAAACCATTTTCATTTGAAATTATAATAATATCTTAATCCTCTATAATACTAGGAAACATACAATTAACTGTAATACAAGGTATTGTTTGATACATTTAAATAAAACTACTATTCAAAAAATAATCAAAAGTTACTATATGTCATATGAATGTCGTACGTTAACAGATCAACATGTGAATCTAAACGTAATGGTCCTAACGATAAGATAAAACCTAACAATACTTTATCTTTACAAGGGATATCGATGATACAGACGTTACATGGATCGAATTATATATTTCACGCCTCATCTTTCTAATGTAATAAAAATATTCATATGTAAATTACAAGTGTCAAATTGGTTTCCGATACATTTAATATTTGACACGTTAAACATACATATGGATTGAACTAGTAAAAGTTGTTATGTGTATCATTAAACACACACGCACGCGCGCACACACACACATATATGAAAGACCTTCAAAATCGTTTTAATAAAAAAAAAATTAGTATGTACGTAATATATTTTTAAGATGTATGTTATTTAAACCTTATTTTATGGATATAGACAAGACACTTGTCAAAAATATAAATTAATATGTAATATTTTAATACTTAAAATGAATGAAAAAATAAATTAATGCATGTGAGTGAATAAAGTTCATTTAACATTTAGCAATTGACTGAAAAGAAATAAAGATAGAGAGAGTAATAAAATTAAATTCTCCTTAGATTTATCATTATATGATGCAAATAAATTTCTAGTCGATGACTCAATGTACAGAATTGTAAGTTGGATGAACCTATTTGACTTGCATAATTTCATTTTCAGTCACAAAAAGTTATCAAAAAAGTTTGTATTTAATTTTTTTAATTCAGAATTCCATCACCCATGCCAACAGTAGTCTCCAGAAACAATTGACATTACATTAGGTTACGTGTAGCCTATAACCATCATTATCTTTTTAATCAATTTTATATTATTATTTTTATTTATTAAAGCATTAATAAAATGACTGCTTAATTCATAAATTAATGATGATAGCTTTGTGATTACAACAAGTATTATGTCAAATACCAATGAGGTTTAACCAATTTGGTGTAAGGGTCATAAGTAAGTGTGAAGTCAATGGTTCGACTCTTATTGGAAACAAGTTTGAATTTAGGTGGTGAAACTAAATCTAAAGTCAATGATTTGACTCCTGTTGCATTTTTAACATATGTAACTTAAATGTTATGAATGCAACTCATTATTTCATTATTTAAAATGCAAGATTAAATAAAAGAGTTAAAATTGAAAATAAATTAGCAATAATATTATAAAAATTAAAATTAATAAAGAAGGTGAACTTTAAATAAATTAGTAAAGAAATATATATTTAAATTAAAATAAAAGTTAAATTTTAGATAAATTACGAACAATAGTAAATGTAAATAAAATATTAAAACATAACTATATTTATAAATAAAATAAGTGTGTTTATAATGAATTAAGTATATCTATAAAGAATATAATTATAAAGATAAAATAAAATAAAATAAATGTTGGACTATAAATGGATAAATAATAAAACCATAGGGACTAAAAGCGTCTCAATGAAAAGGGAAAAAATGTCATTCTTACAAATTTAACGGTTGTGTCGTTAAGTTTAACGGACGAGGGACTAAAAGGGCACAAAATTAGCAAAATAGGGATGAAATTTGACCTTATTATGGTTAAGGGACTGAATCCGGGTAAACCATCAAACCACAATGACCAAAAACATGAAAATACAATTTTTCAATTGAATAATTTACATTTTTTTTCCAAAAAAAAAAACCCAATATGAAAGAATTTGGTTTTTGCTCACGTTAACGATTCGATTTTTATGATTTGGGTTTTTCAGTTTAAAAAAAAAATACGATTTTTCCTGGGTTTTGGTTTTATATGGTTTTATTAAACATGAAAAAGAGTGCTATTAGGAGGTTGTTTGGATTTGCGTTTTCAAAGTGCGGTAGCGTTTTGGAAACTAATAATTAGATAATAACTGTAACCAAAAGTGTTGCCGGAAATGTAGTGTTTGGTTTTGCTTTCGCTGTTTGCTATCATAATTATCAAATAATCAGTTTTTAAAGTGTTTGGATTTGCGTCTTAACTTGTAAAATGACCAAATAATCACTTATTAAACAAATAAGCTACATTTTTGTAACTTATGAAAAAATGTGGTAGGACTAACGCTAATGAAAAGTAAGTATTGCTGATGATAATTATTTCTTTTAATCGAATTTTACATTCAAATAAAAAAATCTATGAGCTTTGTTTTTGTGTTGTTTAATAATCAATTGTAAATTTGTGATAAACCATTTTCATTTGAAATTATAATAATATCTTAATCCTCTATAATACTAGGAAACATACAATTAACTGTAATACAAGATATTGTTTGATACATTTAAATAAAACTACTATTCAAAAAATAATCAAAAGTTACTATATGTCATATGAATGTCGTACGTTAACAGATCAACATGTGAATCTAAACGTAATGGTCCTAACGATAAGATAAAACCTAACAATACTTTATCTTTACAAGGGATATCGATGATACAGACGTTACATGGATCGAATTATATATTTCACGCCTCATCTTTCTAATGTAATAAAAATATTCATATGTAAATTACAAGTGTCAAATTGGTTTCCGATACATTTAATATTTGACACGTTAAACATACATATGGATTGAACTAGTAAAAGTTGTTATGTGTATCATTAAACACACACGCACGCGCGCACACACACACATATATGAAAGACCTTCAAAATCGTTTTAATAAAAAAAAAAATTAGTATGTACGTAATATATTTTTAAGATGTATGTTATTTAAACCTTATTTTATGGATATAGACAAGACACTTGTCAAAAATATAAATTAATATGTAATATTTTAATACTTAAAATGAATGAAAAAATAAATTAATGCATGTGAGTGAATAAAGTTCATTTAACATTTAGCAATTGACTGAAAAGAAATAAAGATAGAGAGAGTAATAAAATTAAATTCTCCTTAGATTTATCATTATATGATGCAAATAAATTTCTAGTCGATGACTCAATGTACAGAATTGTAAGTTGGATGAACCTATTTGACTTGCATAATTTCATTTTCAGTCACAAAAAGTTATCAAAAAAGTTTGTATTTAATTTTTTTAATTCAGAATTCCATCACCCATGCCAACAGTAGTCTCCAGAAACAATTGACATTACATTAGGTTACGTGTAGCCTATAACCATCATTATCTTTTTAATCAATTTTATATTATTATTTTTATTTATTAAAGCATTAATAAAATGACTGCTTAATTCATAAATTAATGATGATAGCTTTGTGATTACAACAAGTATTATGTCAAATACCAATGAGGTTTAACCAATTTGGTGTAAGGGTCATAAGTAAGTGTGAAGTCAATGGTTCGACTCTTATTGGAAACAAGTTTGAATTTAGGTGGTGAAACTAAATCTAAAGTCAATGATTTGACTCCTGTTGCATTTTTAACATATGTAACTTAAATGTTATGAATGCAACTCATTATTTCATTATTTAAAATGCAAGATTAAATAAAAGAGTTAAAATTGAAAATAAATTAGCAATAATATAAAGGCCAGGCCTTGAAAGAGATTTTGTATTTGTGACCATAAACCATAACAGCTGAACTATTTTGACAAACAAAGAAGGGAAATTAATTTCTGTGTGCTCATGCAATAATACATGTATTTAATTAATTTTGTTAGGAAACATACTTAAAATTCTTTTATTTCTAGAAAGCATCATGAAGTTGGTAATGCCACCTCATCACTTAGCCAATAATAAAGAGTAAATTACAGAAATGGTCTCTGTGGTTTGTTCAAAATTATGGAAACGGTCCCTCAACTTTCAAAGTTGTAGTGGCGGTCCCTCAAACCACTTTTTACTTGCAGAATTGGTCCTTCTGTTTCTAAATTTTTTAAAAATGACGATTTTGCCCTTCTTTCAATTACAAGTTTGGTAATTTCAATTTTGGTCCTTTCTTAATTTTTCATTTTTGGTTTTAAGTTTGAAATAATAATTTAATAACTTATGATTTGATTAATTATTAATTATATTATTATTATTATTATTATATTTACCTATTTATTTTGTAAAATAAATCTATATTTCTTTACTAAAAAATATTTTTATTTATATACTTAATTAGTTAAGTTATGCATCTTTTTATGTATTCAATTTATTTATTAAAATTTTATTTATTTATATTTTATTCGTTAAACTATTTGTATAATTTTATTATTTATACTTTCCATCAAACTATTTCATTACTTTTAATAATTTTGAATTTGTGTAAATTTTGATTTAAATTTACTAATTCATTACGTTTTGATTTAAGTTTGCTAATTATTATTTTTGATTTAAATATTTTGTTACGCTAATAAGTTTTTATTTAAATTTATTATTTCATTTGTTTGGATTTAAATATTTTGTTATGTCAGTACATTTTGATTTCAATTTATTATTATATTTGTTTTGATTTAAAATTTTGCTACGTTAATACTTAAGTGAAAATTAAAATATTTAAGTGAAAACGAATAAAACATATTAATGTATAAACAAAACTTGTAAATCAAAAAGATTAAACACTATATTGAAATCAAAGCGTATATGCATAACAAAATATTAAAATTAAAAAAATAAAATAATAAATTTAAATCAAAACATATTAACGTAACAAAATATATTATTTTAAATAAAATAAACTAAAAGATAAATATTATTCATTATTTCTAATATCTATAAAGATTAATAAATATAAAATATAAATACAATATATTATTTTTACATCTTTAAATATTAATAAATAGATAAGATTTAAATCTACATTCAAATTATATCTTATATGTACTTTATCTATAAATCTAATTAAAAAAATATTATTTGTTTATTTATGAAATGATTTGTAAAATTATTTATTTTTAATATATATTAGTAATTTAAGGCATTTTTTTAAAACCAAACAAATAAAATAATAAATTTAAATAAAAACATATTAGCGTAACAAAGTATTTGTAAACTAAAATCATCGCGTAATGAATTAGTAAATTTAAATCAAATTTTACATATCAAAATTTATCAACGTAATGAAATAGTTTGATGGAAAAGTATAAATGATAAAATTATACAAATAGTTTAACTAATAAAAGATAAATAAATAAAACTTTAATAAATAAATTGAATACATAAAAAGATGCATAACTTGACTAATTAAGTATGTAAATAAAAATAATTTTTACTAAAGAAATATAGATTTATTTTACAAAATAAATAGATATAACTAATAATAATAACAATAATAATAATAATAATAATAATAATAATGAATCAAAATCATAAATTATTAAATTATTATTTCAAATTTAAAACCAAAAATGAAAAATTAAGAAAATGGACCAAAATTGAAATTACCAAATTTGTAATTAAAAGAAGGGCAAAATCGTCATTTTTAAAAAAATTAGAAACAGGAGGACCAATTCTGCAAGTAAAAAGTGGTTTGAGGGACCGTCACTGCAAGTTTGAAAGTTGAGGGACCGTTTTCATAATTTTGAACAAACCACAGGGACCATTTCTGTAATTTACTCAATAATAAATAAAGGTAAACCTAGTCGATCTAGATTCATCCAATAGCATAGTTAATTACCAAATAACTTAAAAATGACTGATTAAAACAAGGGAAGTGATTTGTACACAACAATTTCATATAAAGTGATCATCTTACGATTCTTAACATTTTTTATCATCATTACACTTTACCTTCTAAAAATAAGGATAAAAATAAAATTTTCATATGAAGAAATTGTTGTGTATAGTAAATTTTTGTTGCGCACAAATCATTTCTCAAAATATAAATAGTACCGTAAATAAGAGTCATTTAATTTTACTTTTTTATTTTTAAACTTGGTATTCTATATCTTTAAAAAAAGATTGATTTAAATAAATATAATAAAATATAAATAATATTTTTAATTCCTTAAAACTTCCAATTTCATTCAAACACAAATAGAAGCATCCATATATACATACATGAATATTGAAAACAAATCTTTTAGAAGCCTCTAGTAGTCATCAACACAACCCCTTTAAAACCCCATTTTCTCTTTCATCTCCACCAAATCTTTATTTCTAGGGTTCTTATCAATTCTCTCTCTAGCTCTATTATTTTGCATCTTTCTCTCTCACACACAACACCTAAACACACACAAAACTAACATGGGTACTTTAGTGGGACATGTGGCACCAGGGTTTGGTTTTCTTCTCATTGGTTTATGGCACCTTCTTAATCATATCAAACTTCATGTTCAAAACCCTAAAACCTACCATTCTTTGCCATGGTTTCCTTCCAAAAAACTAAGGCATTTGGAACTTTTCTTGATCATGATAGCTTGCTCCATGTCCATAGCCATGGAGCTCTTTATCGGGCCAGACCGCCACCAACCGTTTGACCCGGATGGCACCATTCCTTCCAACCATCTCCACAACTTTGAACACTCGTTTATATCGATGACATTCTTCGTCTACGCTGCATTCGCGATCATTCTTGACAAGTTTGTGCCAAAAGCGCAATACGAGTTGACTCAGTTGCTTGCTGGTATTGCGTTCGGACAACAACTTCTTTTGTTTCATCTTCATTCGGCTGATCATATGGGCGTCGAAGGACAATATCATATGCTTCTACAAATACTCATTCTTATTTCTCTAATCACTACACTTATGGGCATTGGGTACCCGAAAAGCTTCACGATTAGCTTTATACGATCCGTTAGCGTGTTTTTCCAAGGACTTTGGCTCGTAGTCATGGGTTTCATGCTTTGGACAAGAATCTTGATTCCAAAAGGTTGTTTCTTGAACTCGGAAGAAGGTCATCACGTAGTTCGGTGTCGTGGGGATGAAGCTTTGGAACGCGCCAAGTCGTTAGTGAATATTCAGTTTAGTTGGTATTTAATCTGCGTAACGATATTCGCCATGACACTTTATATCGCTATGCATAAATTTTACAACCGAAAAGTTGAGTATCGATCACTAACAAGTTATGATCAAGACATTGAAGCCCAACAAAAGACGATACAATTCGACCAATCGAAAAGCTTTCTTCAAATGGAGAAATCTTTCGATCCAATCGACATCGAAAGGTAGGTTAATTGGGATGGAGGAAATTCAATTTAAAGCACATAATATATAGTGAAGTTTTATAGATCATTTATAGTTTGGGAGAAATGTGATTATATGATTTGGATTGATTGATGGCTTTAATATTAGCTTCAGGTTGTTGTTTTGTTTCTTTCATTTTTTGTGTGTGTAGAAATTTAATAAAAAAAGAAGCAAAGTTTCTTTGAAACTATCAATTTGTAAAGGGTATATTTGAATATTGTAAAAGTTTGACATTGCATATTAATTTGTTTGCAGTTGTTTTGACTTTTATCTGTCTAGTTGATTAAACGTCTATAATTATCCTGATTTATTGAATCCTTAAATTAAAAAAAAAAAATTAATACCTATATCAGCCCTCATATCAAATGTGCTAAACTCATTGGTATTTAGAATTGGTTTCCATCATTTTGATTGATAATAGTAATTCTATACCAAACATGCTTCACTTTGAGAGCGAAAGGTATGGTTGAGCCGCTGGCTGAGCAACCTCACCACGTCAGATTTTCCCCTGGCGGGAATAGCGCCCCCACCCCAAGGGCCTCCCTCTGGCTTTCACCTCCCTCTCTTCTTTAACTCTTTCTCTTTCTAAATTTTATTGGGTTGACGATATTGTGATAGAATGGTGGATATTTCCAATGAGAATGGAAACGGTGAAAAAAGAAAAACTGATATGGTGCTAATGTGTCCAAAATGGTGAGTTTAAGAAGGGTATGTATACCCTTTAATTACCCTGATTAGTTTCATGTATTCTTGATATGATATACACATACGTACATAATTAAACTTTAGGTTTTTTCAACGAGGAAATTACTTGATCGAGATTGATGGTACCAATGTATATTGACTCGAACACGAGGCACCAAAAGACCAAACGAATGTCATGAAGTCAAAACGCGATCGATCGATTATTGTAACCTTAAAAGTTAGCATTTAAAATAAATAAAGAAAGTTATAAATTTATGTATATATGAAACAAAGAGAGAAAGCGATGGATATGGTTGGCATCGGTTGAATGGAGTTGGTAGCCGTAGCCACTCTCAGCCGCCGTGCCTTCAACTCCAATTTTTTATTTAAGAATAATTAATTATTCTATGCGAAAATACCCTAAATAGACATTGAACTAGTATATATGCATAACTTGATGATTCAAATTTAAAAGTCCGGATAATATGCAATATACATAAATATTAAATTAAACTAATCAAAATATTAAAATATTAATATGAATCATTTAATTATCAATTTACTTACGTCTATACTGTTACTAAAAACTAGTCATGTAAACCCGTGCGATGCACTGGTTTATTATTTTATTTTATTAGATTTAGATATTCTTTTTAATTATACAATGTATGTCTGATGCTATACAATAAATGGAAAATTATCAAGAAATGTAATCTAAAATACAAAATTTGACAATAAAGGTTTTGTAAAAGTTTTTTGACCAAGAAAGATAATGTAAAATTATATTTTGACCGACAAAGGAAATGAAATTCGAATTTTAGGTCAAAAAAGATAATCAAATATATTTGTTTTACCAAAAAATAGAGCATAAAACTAAAAATGTACCTTCTTACCTGGTATCAATACTTTTTTTTTGTTAAAATTAAAATTTATGTTATATTTCTTGTCCTAAAAAATTTCACATTACCTTTATTGTCAATTTTTGTATTTCATGTTACATTTTTTTTGGTAATTTGGCCTATAATAAATTGTAAAAAGACAAATATTAGTAACATCTATTTTGTATTTGATCTTAGAAGAATTATAATAGGGTTCGAGAAATATTGCAGTAGGGCCACTCTAACTATCAAAATGAATTAAAAATCTTAAAACTTTATATTGAGTTGTTTATTAGAACCAAATTTTAACAATATTTTAAGATTCTGTGAAACAATGCCATTTTATTTTAAAAAAAATACTAATTCAATGAATTAAATATACACGTTGTATAGAATAGGAAATTAAAAATTAACAAAAGCTTATATTAGTAGAACTGTAACTTTGTAGGTTGACAAAAGGAACAAAATTATAAAATTATAAAAAATAAATAAAATTATTTAAAAGCTAATGTTTTAAAAGGTTTTTGGAAACTATTCATTTTAGTAATGAATTACGTCTAGATTATCCATTTTATTTATTTAAAGTTTTTGAATAAATCATATGATTTACTATCTATTTTAATAGTTACTTACTTTTTATTTTTATTTTTACCAATTAAACGTAACCAATACAATTTAATGTAAAATTGTATATTAATTATACTTTTTTGGTTTTAATTTTGTTACTTACAATCTTTTTCTAATGCTATTTGACAACTACAATTTCAAGATAGTTATTTTGATGATTAAAGTTTTTAAAATAATCTATTATGGTAATTATATATTTTAAATTGATTAAATAAGTTTATGTGAATCGACTTAAATTGTAAATAATTATAATAGCAACATACTTTTATATTAACTCATATATTAATTAAATTAATCACCTCTTAAAAAATTTAAAATCTTAGAGAATTATACGATTGATAATTTAAAAGGTTTCGAGTTTAATTTCATAGATATTTAAATTTTTTTGAAAAATATTAGATTTTTAATTAAAAACGGATACATTATTATTAGTTAAGTATACATATATATTTAATATAGTTCTAATATGATTATAGATACAAAATATCAAATTGATCTAAATTATACTTTTTTGTAATACATTTTTTACATTTATATTCTATAACTATACTTACTTTAATAAGTGTTTCTTACATTTAATTAGTAAAAAATAAAAAGTATACGGATATATTTAATATAGTTTTCATATCATTGTATACACAAAATATCAAAATTACTACATAAACCCAAAAGTCATATTAAATACAAAAGTTTATTATTCCTATTAATTATTATATAAAACTTATTACACAAATTGTAATATACCCTAAGCCTAATATTTTTTTAATCAAAAACACAATTAAAAATTAATATACAATTTTAGATTAAATTAAAAAATATATTTTAAATTGGTTACTATAAGTTTTAAATTATTTTAGTTGTATATATGTGTGTGTGGGTGTAATATTTTATGATTAACTTAATTTTATTCATCGTAACTTTTAATCTATAAGATATATTTGTTCTTAAATGTAGTTTAACAAAAATAAAACTTTAATATAAACATAAAAACTATCGGTCAATTAATGGACACATAGGGCAATTTATTGTTGTAAAAGAAAATAATCCACCAATTTTGCTAGGGTTTGTATCATCACAAGCTCGATTAGACTTAATTGAACCAAAATCAATAAATAATTTAAATGGCATACAACACACTTTATTTATTTTAGAAGAAGTATGTGTTTATAATTTGGCAACTCTCTATCATCTTTTAGATCTTCAAGTTTGTAATGTTGTGATGAGACTGACGACTTCATCGACAATTGTTCCACGAAGTATCCCTATTTTTGTGGTTTGCCCTTGATTGCACCTGTGATTATAATTCTCATTGTGCTCATCCTGAAATGCATTAATTTAACAAAAAAAAATTATGACAAACAAAAAAATTATAATTATAAACATCACCCAAATAATGTTGGACGTAATGTCATACGCATTTCTTATTAGTTTTCTTTTGAAGCGTAGTCATATAAAAACAATGACCACACCAAAATTTTAAGAATCGGAAGTAACATACCAAGAGTGACGTTGCAATTGACAACTCTTGAAAAATCACTGCCATTGAATAAAATCCAAATTCAGAAACTACTATTGTTGGAGAGTTTAACATGCCCATTTGTCTCTCGTGATTATCTTCGACATCCCATTTGCGATATATTATCACTTTGATGGATAATTTCCTCATTTGATCAACCGTATGCAATTCTTGTTTTTGCATTGTTTAGTTTTTCTTTTCTTTTCATTTCGATATTGATATAAAAAGTGCTTTTAAGATGACTGAAGCATGTGTAGCTTTGTTATTTATAGATAAAGACTGGTTTAATACACATTTAATATAATTTAAGACACTTAAATCATAATAAATAGTAATGAGGTAAGTGGAAGTGAAAGTGAAAGGTTCACACTATTATAATCGTAACATATTCAAAATTAAAACAACAATTAATTTAACATTGAAGCAATTATATTTAGTTTAACAAAAATACATTAAATAAAGAATAAGTTCCATCAAACAATTATGACATATTATTGACATCTGATTTTTTAGTGTAAGATTCCATCATGTTCTATTATATAATTAAAATTTATTAGAATATAGTAAAATAATTTTTAGTACCGTTAAAACTATGACGTGAATTTATATATTTATGACATCAAAGGAATTTTAGGTATTATTAAAATAAATATAAAATGATATATATAAGGTTAGTAAACATGTAAGATTTTTACTACTATTAACATGAAAGCAATATAATAATGTTAGGAGAAATGAAATACGTTTTTATTACTATTAACATTAAATCATTTAATATTAGATAAATATTTAGTTTAATGTAAAAAAATATATTAAATCATATTTAGTTCCTTTATCTTTTATTTTCCAATTAAGTTTAATCAATAATATAATAAAAAATAATTTAGTTCCATCAATAATGATTACATGAATTTATGGCATGAACATTTATAGCATAGACTCAACTTTTATATATATATATATATATATAGATATTTACTGAAAAATTATAGAATGATAAGAATAACTGTAATTGAACCAAAAATATATTTGATATTTTTAAGTTGTACCTTTGTAGTTGATTATAAGAACACTCGAACGAGAAACTCTTGGTGATCTATCACTAAAAATGGGACGAAATCATATATATATATAAAAGATTAATTAAATTCTTATTTATTATCTAATCTTTTCAATTATCCCCATCATATCATTTCAGTTTTAGAATTATCTCAATAATCATATAAATATTCATTAAATAATAAGGTTCTCTTTTATATATATATATATATATATATATATATATATATATATATATATATATATATATATATATATATATATATATATATATATATATATATATATATATATATAGGATTGGATTTACATGAGAGCCTCTATATTTCGTGAGAATGTGAGAACCACTCTAAAATTTGTGCATGGACTGTATAAAATTGTGCATTTGATACTAAAATTAAATGTTTTCGATAAATTTATGCATTTCATGTAAAAATTACGCATCTCATGCTATAATTTATCCATTTTATGTACGAATTGTGCTTTTAAGAAAATTTGTGCATTTGATGTTCAAAATTGTGCATTTAGTTTATAATTTAATGAATGTAAGTTTTGAATGTAATTTTAGTGTTAGATTATGATATTTATTAATATTTAAGACTAATAATGATTTTAAGTAACACTTTTAATTTTAAAATTTGTGCATTTGATGTACAAATTTGTGCATTTGGAGTGGTTCTCACGTTCTCACGACAACAAGGGGTTCTTACCGGAACCCAACCCTATATATATATATATATATATATATATATATATATATATATATATATATATATATATATATATATATTATCTAATATAATATACAGATGACTAGATATGTGTTTATAGTTATTTTTATTTATTTGTATGGGTTATATACCAAAAATTACAATAATTTTTTGTATTTTTACCGTTTATAAGCTATAGCTACATTATTTAATTTTTATTATTTATAGTAAAAACTTTTGTAATTTTTAGGGCAAATTACCAAAAATAGTAAAAAGTTTTGACATATTTTACATTAATAGTAGCATTATTTATTTTTTATCATTTATAGTAACAACTTTTTATTTTTCTATCAATAATAGTAACTAGTATATTACCCGTGTACTACACGGAATAGTTTATAACTTATTTTTTCAAAACTATATATATATATATATATATATATATATATATATATATATATATATATATATATATATATATATATATATATATATATATATATATATATATATATATAGATATATATATGAAACATCCATACAACTAATACGAGTATTTCGATACCATTATACGTTAATTTATACAGAGTACTTGCGGAAATACGATCAAATTAAAACTTTTGCAATTAATAATCATCATCGTGATTCCAAACACTTTGCATGAGACACAACAGATTGTCGGGAATCACAGAGTAAGGTAACTGGGGTTACAAGATTAGTTATCAATTTAGTTACAAACGAATTAATAAACAGTGACTAATTCGCGTAAGTCCAAAAATGGAAGTCTGCTACTCCCGCCCCAATCATCTACAAAATATTGAGCTCCTATCCGAGCTCCAAACGATATCTAACAACTCGGGCCAGCCGGGCCTTTGCCCTTAACAGATCCTGAAAAGATATAACAACTAACGGGTAAACAACAAAGTTGTTTAGTGAGATTCTAGATTAAAGTACCATGCGATATATGAATGATGCCATGCAATGCCATGAATTCGACTAACAATTTTGGAGGCCAACTAATGGCTATAAGCTACCACATTGCGGTTACCATACACAAGCTTACCGTACAATGGGTTTACAATCTACTGCTCGATTACCACACCACAGGCTTATCGATATGCAGTTTACAATGATGCCATACGATTACCACCACAGGCTTATCGTTTTACAGGCAATAATGGTTACCACACTCAGGCTTACCATTATGATTCCGCTGGGTTACCACACTCAGGCTTACCGTCTCGGCGGAGAGGTCAAACGAATGAGCAACAACTTATCAACCGAGTGATAAACAATAATTATGATGTATGTGATGGCAAAGCATGAAAATGACAATAATGATACGAAAGCAGTAACATACAATTCATGATATGCATGCAAATACGTTAATACTAGAACTCACAGTGATACACAATACGCTCTCGGCCTCAAAACCGAGTTATAATCGTCAAGGTAAGAGTGATAGTCTTCACGCGACTTAACCCGTCAAAACCCCTACAAGTAGGTTCATAATATAATATTCATAAGTCTCACCGCTTACAATTTCTCAATTTCGATCCGGACATATTAGTCGTAAGACCTAATAAATTTTCGCATCGACTTACATAATTATTTTGGCCTAATTATCCTTCATAATTGGTGGCATAAGTTATTATGGCAAAAGATCCCGAGGACTAATTAAAATTACAATTTCAGGCCAAAACTGGGCCGAACTCGCCGAGTAAGGGTCCGAACTCGCCGAGTTCTCCCATCCGAATTCGGGTCAAACCGAATTTCAAATCATCCGTATTCGGTCAGGGACCATCCAAATTTCGGATCCCTTCCAACCGAAGCACGGTCCGAACTCGGTTCAAACCACATCCGAATTTCGGACCAACCCATCCGAAATTCGGATCCCACTATATCCGAATCTTTTAACTTAGAACTTTTTCTTTCAAAATTTCAGACCAACTCGCCGAGTTCATCAAGGGAACTCGCCGAGTTCGAGTGCAGGTCTGAATATTCTGCCTTACGGATTTAATGCTCAAAACCACCAAAACTTCTTATATTTATTACAAACGGTTTGGAATCATTCCCAAACGTATATATACCTTTCTAAACTCATTTTAACCATCAAGAACACCATTTCATTCATTTTTAAATCCATGGGAGTTCATAAAACTCCATTTTCGGGTTTTTGAGCTAAAACCCATCAAGCTTCATAAAACTTGAATATTATGCTCATAAATGACGATTCTAACTATATTTCATTATCATTCTTCAAGATCTAGAGATTTCTCCATATTATCCATAAAAACCCATTTGGGTTTCTCATCTTCTTCAAATGAAGATGAAAAGGAGAAGAAAATAAAATAGCAAGATTTATAAACAAGAGTGGTTACCTCTTGGATCTTTCGAAACCAACAAGAATCTCCAACAATAGCTTGATTTTGGCTTCTTCTTCTTTTTCTCTTTCTCTCTTTTCTCTCTATTTGGCTTTTTGGAAAAAGATGAACACACACACACACAAGTGTGTGTCTGCGTATGTATAAAGCCAAAGGAAAGAAGATTTCTTCTTCTTTTCTTTCTACCCCATTACTTTCCCATATTTACACTTTAAACCCCACAATTAATTCCATTTCTTTTAAAGTCCTTTTTATATTCAAGGCATATATTCATAATTATCCACGCACACTTTTATTTATGCGTTTGAAATAAATTAGTATCTCGAATCGTATTTCGTTACAATAAATATTAATTATTAATTATGTAAAATTCGGGTCGTTACAATATATATATATATATATATATATATATATATATATATATATATATATATATGAAAAATCATTACAGAAACTACAAATAAAATAACAATATTATATTGTTAAAGTGATTATAGAAAATATATAAAATGAGTTAAATGTAAAATATATACCTAAAAATTTAATAATAACAAAAAAAGGAGAAAAAAAAGTATAGAAGCTAAGAAGTTTGGATAAGAAGACAACAAAAGATGTGAGTTACAGACTCAATTTTAAATTTGAAATCCAAAATAACAGGAGTTATTTCAAAATTTAAATTTGAAATCCAAAATAATAGGAGTCATAGACTCAAATTTAAATTTGAAATCCAAAATAATAGGAGAATATTTTATTTTTAAATTAACTTAATTAATGCAATTATTATTTTTATATGGAAATCATAGATTATACACGTGTCGTACCCATGTTATGCCAAGTGGCCTTCTTCTTTTAATAGAATGGATAGATGGGTGACCTGCAAACTTGTTTAGCATGTCACCAACAACTTTTCAGTTATCAAAAACAGTAACAACTTTTCATATTTTTATCAATAACAGTAACATATCAAATTAAACCAATTTTTTTTATTTTTTAAGTTTTTCTAAGATTTCATAAACACCAAAATTAACTCAATTTATAAAGGGTTTATTATGAAAAAAACCATTATGTTTTCCAATTTTTAGCGATTTAGTCCCTCCATGTTATTTTTACCATAAAACCCCTCATGTTACTGATTCGTTGTTGGTTTTAGGAAAGTTACCTATTGTAACCGGTTTCCTCTGCCGACGACTTCCGTGCCGATCATCTTCTGCACAACCATTTTCATGAACATACCCTTCTTCCAAACCATGATCTACCCCTATTTCCGTTATATCATCACCACGTCCACACCATCAACCCTCAAATAACCCTAATGGAATCCTTGCTTCCGAAGCTGCCAAAACCGTATTCCGCCTTCTTTCCCTCTACAAATCGCTCTCCGATCAAGAGATCTTGAAACTCAAGAAAGAAATCTTGAAAACTAAAGGCATTGTGTATTTTAATTCGGATGACGAAGGGTATCTCTTAAAGCTTGCATGTGCTGAAAAGATAGAGGATCTTGATCAGATTGCAATGGTTGTTTCGAGGCTAGGAAAGAAATGTTCAGATTTGGGGAAACCACCACGGAAACCCTAGCGCTGCCATAACCCCATCACCGCCATCGCGGAAACCCTAGCGCCGGCAGGAGGAAACCCTAGTTGAACCCTAGCGCCGGCAAGAGGAAACCCTAGCACCGTCGTACATTCTCTCTCCATCTCTCTCTCGCTCTCAGTCACGACGACAGCGGCTCAACCCTAGCGCCGCCGCCGCCGCCCCCATAACCCCATCACCGCCACCACCCTCACGACATCCACCACCACTCGGCCTCACCCACTCTCTTACGCTCACTCACTCGATCTCTCGGCTGCGCCCACCACACAACTGCCGCCGCCGCCGACCAAGAACGGTCTCAGGTGTTACGCCGCCGCCGACCACCACCGCCAACCTACATATCAGGATTTATTACCGTTATAACCGGTTATAAGTCAATTATTTCCTAAAACCAACAACGAATCATTAACATGAGGGGTTTTATGGTAAAAAATAACATGGAGGGACTAAATCGCTAAAAATTGCAAAACATAATGGTTTTTTTCATAATAAACCCATTTATAAATGTATTTAATTTCATTACTACTATCTTTAGTGACTATTTTTTAATTTCATTAATTTTATTTTTTCATAACCTTATAAAATTTTAATATATATTCTGAATATTTATTTAGGATTAGATCATATTTGATTATTTATTCACAATTATATATAATATGAACGAAAAAAATACTACGAATCATTTAAATTTCATTTTTTCCAAGCCAAAATAACTATTAATCATTCTTTTTTTAATTTTTTCCAACAAAATAATATGAACTATTTTGGTTTTCTAGTTTTTTCGATCTAAATGGGTTGTAGTTTTTATATAAAAAGATAAAAATAAAAATTGGTTGCAATATAAGCAGAAAACTATAAAACACAATTATTCATAATTTTTTTGTGTTGTTAAAAATTGTAACACCCCATCTTTGAGAAATATTACGGGGATTTAATTTATTGGTTGATTAAATTATTAATATTGCGTTAGGCAATGGTATGGCGATTAGTGGAATGAACACGTGTCGGGGTCGAGTATGCATGTCACCGGGTTATAATTCTAGCGGATTATTAATAATTATGAGACCACAGAATAAAATGAGAATATTGATATTGATTATGAAATATTGATAACGGGGTCGGGTATCGGTGTCGAACCCGCGTTATAAACGACATGTTTATATGTATAACACGTTTATGCATATACTTCATAGTTTTTTTCTCGTTGTTAAAAACACAAAAATAAATGAGTTGCAATTATTTTGTACGAAAAATCAAAATGATTTATAGTTTTTTGTAAAAAAATGTAAAACATGATCGGGTCATAGTTTTTCATTCGGGAAAGCTAAAAGTTGAATGGTTTGTAATTAATTTCATTTGGAATTTATTAAGAAGCCGAACAATTTGTAATTTTTTTTGTTCCAAATGAAAAGTACTACGGATGAAAAAGTATTGTGACCCATTTATTATGAATGGAAAAACCATGAATAATTGTGGTTTATAGTTTTATGAATGAAAAATATTGAGACTTATTTTGATTTTTTATTTTTTAAATAAAAAAAAAAACTATGACCCATTTAGATTGGACTAAACTAAAAAATGAAACGATTTGTATTATTTTGTTTGGAAAAACTAAGAAAAAGATGGTTCGTAGTTTTTTAGTTGTAAAAAGCGAAAATTGAAATGATTCATAGTATTTTTCCATTCATATTATACATAATTGTGAATAAATAATCGAATATTATCTATCCGTAAATATTCGGAATATAAATTTGGTTTATTTTGGTGTTTATGAAATATTAGAAAACTTAATAAAATAAAAAATTTATGTTTTAATTTGATATGTTACTATTATTGATAAAAATCTGAAAATATGTTACTATTTTTGAAAACTGAAAAGTTGATGAAATGCTAAACAGGTTTCCAGGTCACCAATTACTATTATTGATTAAAAATAAAAAGTTGTTACTATAAATGCTAAAAAATAAATAATGTTATTATTAATGATAAAAATTTCAAAACTTGTTACTATTTTTTGTCATTTGCCCTTTTTTTTACCAATTATAGTCATTTTTCACCTAGAAACCTGTTATAGCAAGTTACTATCCATTAATAACAAGAACTTTTATCTTAATTCAAATAAACACAATTGTTTATGTAATACTTGATAATAAATAAAAGACTAGATAATTTATTTTATTATGGTCCAATGACAATTAAATCCCTACAATATCAAATATTGCACTTTTAATCTCTGTACTTTGAGATATTGACAATCAATCACTCAATAATTAATTTTAACTCAATAATGAATTTCGTGCCATAAATAATGTCTAACACTATTTATTTGTTTGTTTGATTGTATCTGGTCATGTTAAAAGTGTATAAAAGGTAAGTGCATCTCGAAAATATTTGCATCTCACTTGATAGCTAGTTCGAATCCTCCATGGATAGCTATTGCCCTTCCGGACCCATCTTGAATCCACATGTACCTTTGGATACAGATATAATAACCCCACATCACTAATCTTATTGTATACTAAAAATTATGTAGAGTAGTAACAGAACATAAATTGTTAAACTTAAATTTTGATCATATGAATTTATTTTGTTTTGTAACGATCAACTTCAGTTTGTGTAATTTCTTTTATCTTTAAAGATTAAGGGATATTTCTTGTAAATCCATTAAACTATTTTAAGGAATAAATATGTACTTTCAGATCTAGGGTTAGTACTTTTTGCCAATTAAACGTGTGAAATTGAGCATGTAAGGGATTGAGTATACATTTCATTTTCTCTTGTAATCATCATTTCATTATCAATACAATCATACCATTATGGGAAATCATGTGTTTAAATGAAAATTTACCGGGATTTATTTCATACATAAACTAAACATGAAGCTGCCCTTGATACTAAGATCTCAGCCGAGTTTCTCATCGCCTTCGAAGGTAGCATTCAATATCGAGTGCATCCGAAGGTACCATCATTAAAAACTTTTTTTAATTTTATTTTTGACAATCATATATAAATTAACTTTACACGCATTAAATCT
Source organism: Centrapalus pauciflorus (assembly GCA_020465985.1). Lineage (NCBI taxonomy): Eukaryota > Viridiplantae > Streptophyta > Magnoliopsida > Asterales > Asteraceae > Centrapalus > Centrapalus pauciflorus. The sequence continues at coordinate 115,611 of JAANYP010006093.1, forward strand.
AAATTTCAGATATGTTCACCAAGTCTACGTCCTTAAAAGTTTTGTGAATAGTCATATATATATATATATATATATATATATATATATATATATATATATATATATATATATATATATATATATATATATATATATATATATATATATATATATATATATATATATATATATATGTATATATATATATGTATATATATATATATATATATATATATATTAATGTCAATGGTCATCCAAAAGAATTTTTGGATGATCATTGACATGATTTTTTTCAACTATTCACAATATTTATTTTTCGAATCTTAATATATAAATGTATATTATTTTGATAAAAAGTCTTATAATCTTACTTTATAGATGTTAATATTAAAAAAACTGTTAATAATCATTCACAAATGGATGTATGTGTGATACTCTCGATTATATAGGATAGTGCCGAGCCGAGGTCAAAATCATCGAGGCCGCTTAGCTGGCACAGTGTGCCCATTGGCTTCTATCCTAGGTGGCAAGGTCAATGGGCAGGCGGGATGGGTATACCACATCTATCTATACTATTAAAAGAGTAACTATACTCATTTTTTGTGAAGCCACATGTCGTCACCATGAATCGACACGTGGCATTTATAGATTTTAAATTAATAAAGAAATTTAAATCAAATCTATCCAAATCTAATATAATCCACTTTTAAATTCAAATCAAATCAAATCAAACAAAATCTAATACTCTACTAACTTATTAATTAATTACCCTTCATATATATTTAGAAATATACAAAATCAATAGGTCATAATAAGTAATAATGTCATCTTATATACTTTTGTTTAAAAAATAATATTTATATCTTTATCTTTTTATTTATTATATTTTATATATATTAAAAATATCCGCGTAATACGCGGGTAATAAACTACTAGCCTAATAATGAAGAGTCATTCTCACAAACTTAAATTTTTTTTTTTTCAGAGGTACCTCATTCTTATATATGCATGTATATAAAGAGAGAGGGTTTCATGACACTACTCTCGTAAATGGAGAACCAACCATTTAAATTTAATTATTCATCACATTTGTTTTATTTTTACTCAATTTAAATATTTATTATTTTTTAAAGAATAATTATTTTGATACATAAATGTCAAAAAAAAAAATTATATATAAACTTTCGTCTTTCTACACAAAATTTCATCCATTTTATTCTCAAATAAACTTCCGTTTTACATAATTAAATAAAAATATATTTATTTTAAAATAACAAGACAAGTGTAGCTGATTAAAAGTTAAAACAATTAATAAAAAATGAAACTTTAAATTAGTTACCCACCAAAGTTCGGTTATATAAAAGTTTTATCAGGTAACCAGACTCAAAACAACGATCTAACAAATGTGAAATGTATATACAATTTCAAGAACCCTAAAAGTAATTAATTAAAATAAAGCTATCAAATCATTGGGAAATCTTGTAGTCACATTTCCCTTTAATTTTTTCGATAAAACTACTATTTTTCAAAATTAAAATAGAAATGATTAAAGTGATGGGGATTTTCAAGCATAATGCTTGATCCAGCTTCATAAGCTTGATCTGAACTTCTAAATACCAACTAATTAAACTGAATATTCCCTAATGACTTTCAATTTGGGCCTCGATGTCTTGATCATGTTGATGCTCTTGATCGTTAGTCGTAAGTAATCGATTCTCAATTTTTTCGGTCGTAAAATTTATGCATAGCTACATAAAGTGTCATAGCGTATATTATTACGCAGATTAAATACCAACTAAACTGAATATTCACTAACGACTTGGCACGTTCCAATGCTTCATCTCCATGACATCGGACTACGTAGTGACCATCCTCGAATTTCAAGAAACAATCTTTTGGAATCAAGATTCTTGTCCAAAGCATGACTCCCATGACCATAAGCCAAAGACCTTGGAAAAATATGCTAACGGACCTTATGAAGCTAATTATGAAGCTTTTCGGGTACCCAATTCCTAAAATGGTAGTGACAAGAGAAACAAGAATCAATATTTGTAGAAAAAAATGATATTGCCCTTCGACACCCATATGATCGGTTGAGTGAAAATGGAAAAGGAGCAATTCTTGCCCAAATGCAATACTTTCAAGAAACTGAGTCCACTCGTATTGGGGTTTTGGTACGAACTTGTCTAATACAATTGCGAAAGCGGCATAGACCAAAAACGCCAATTGTATCAGCGAATGTTCAAAGTTGTGGAGATGGTTAGAAGGAATGGTGCCATCCGTATCAAACGGTTGATGGCGGCATGGTTCAAGAAACAACTCCATGGATATGGCTATGGAACAACCTATTATGATCCATAAAAGTTCCAAATGCCTTATTTTGGTGGTGGGAAACCATGGCAAAGAATGGTAGGTTTTGGGGTTTTGAACATGAAGTTTGATATGGTTAAGAAGGTGCCATAAACCAATGAGAAGAACAGAAAACCCAGGTGCAACATGTCCTATTAAAGAGCCCATATGTTAGTTTGTGTGTGATTTAGGTGTTCTGAGTGATAGATAAAAAAAGAAAGAGCATAAAGTACAAGTGATATTTGTGTAAAAAATCGTTAAATTGGATATTATTGCGATTAAAACTCTCAATCGTTTTTCATTGCACAAAAACCTCATTACTGGTAAAATCTCACGGAATTGGGATAATTGATTGAGAGTTATAGGCCACACTCGACGAATCACCAGTGACCACCGGAATTTCATCGAAAAAGTAAATTCTAACTAAAAAACACAGATTTTAACGAAGAAACAAGAAATATGAATTTGAATCATATAACACAGATGCTGGAGAGAAGGTTCATCGGAGACGAATGGTTGGTCGGTTGCAATCATTGCAACCGGTTCATCAACTTGCAAGTAAATTTTTTTTAAAAAAAATCCTTATTTTGATAAATTTTAGTGTGCAACGAAAAATGATTAGAGATTTTAAACTAAAAATGATCCAACATGACGGTGTTTTGCACAAAATTTCCCAAGGTAATGCTTTAACATGTTATGGGGTATGTGTATGATACTTTGCACGTTTTGATTTGTATATATGAAAATTGAAAATTTATTTTGATATATAATTGAAAATTTAATTAATTTATATATTTCAGCTTTGTCATTTTTAGACGATAAACTATCAGTTTTATCTATTTTTGTCCATTGCTACTATCAATTTGGAAGCTAATTCATGTATGAGTTGGAGGATTGATGAATTTATATAAATAAAGAGATTTGATTTAAAATACATAAAATTAACATTTGTCTTAGTTATCAAAAATTATAAACAAGTTAAATTTAAATTCCAATTCTATTGAATTCCATTTCAAAAACCAAACGCCACCTAAAGCCTTTTAGTGACAATCATAAATGGACCTCACTAATTTTTTTTTGATGGAGTTACCAACGGATTTTTAAGTTTTAGCCACACTTTGGAAAAACTGGTAAGTCGTCACTAACAGACTTTTAAAAAAATGAATATTAAAATAAATAATTATCGGTTTGAGACGGATTAGAGATATATTAGAGATGGATAATTAAGAGGGATTAAAGTAGATGACCAAGAGAGATTAATTAGTGACGATTCGATACATCATGCTATTTATTATGTATTCAGGTCCAACCAGGTTTAAGAGGTTTCTATCAAGTCATTCTCACGAAACCATAGAAAAAAAAAAATAATAATAACATTAGGGCTATAACTAAAAAGATAATGTTCACGGACTAAAATAATAAAACGATAAATATGTATTGATTTTTTCAATATAAACCTTAAATAATTAATTTAATTTATAAAAATCATAATTTATCTAATTTGTTGTCGACTTGTCGTGTAAACGAATAAGTGAGTTATGTAGAAAAGCAATCACGCAGATACGATGAGTTCGGAGTCTGTTAAACAACAAACACTTGTAGTATCATTGTTGATAAATTTATGGCTCACGAAAGAGTTATGAAACAAAGAAATACTAACTTCTACATATAAACTTTTAATTGTTATATTAAATTGATCTTATATTGTAACTTTTATATTCATTTAAGGGTTAATGGTAGATAAATTTGACCGTCCAACAGGGGCGTTTTTTAGGGTATGCGGAAGGCTTGATCGCACAGTCCCCACAATTTCGTAGGGCCTCATGATCATAATAAAGATTTAAATTTTGGACCAATAAAATTTTTCTGTATTTGACATGTATACGTTATGCATCGGTGCGTTAATATGGAATTCATGTCAAATTCAAAATTGATTCGTATTGTTTATTTTAATTTCTCATTAATAAGTTTTTTTGTTATTCACGACATTCACTTTACCTATTAAATTAAGTCTCAAAATGACCAACTTACCATTTAAAATATTTAAGGGAATATGTTGTAATCACAAGCACAGGGCCTCCGAAATCCATGAGACGGCCCTGCCGTCTAATTATTAAAAATGTCTATTTTAGATATAAATTTTTTCTATGTTTTTAACTTACTTTTACTCCTCATGTTACTAAAAGTCTGTTCGTTTTAACGTTCAAATGCCATTAGCGTACTTACCTCCCTTTCGAAAATTATACAAAGTTAGACATATCAATTTTCACAAGCCGCTGGGGAGTCGCGATGGTGTTTAGTATGGGTAAATTAAAGGCTATTAAAAAAACAGTAATATTTTTGTAATTTTTTCGGTTTGATCTCTCAACATTATTTTTTATATCATTTTAGTTTTCACATTTTTATCTTATGGAAACTATCAAATTCATTATCAGTAAGAGATTGATCATTTTAAAAAATAGCATTACGTTTTGGTTTAAGGTTTACGCCGGAAAAAACTTTCATGTTCTTAATATTTTATCAGTTTTGTTGCTAAATCATTTTCTCATACTAAATCTCTTATATAATCCATTTGTTTAAACCATTAGTTAATAAATCATATACATATTTTGAATTTCGGTGACCAAATTAACTCGTCAAAAAGTGAAAACATGATATGATGATTTTTAACAAAAACCATACGCAAAAAAGATCACATCATTTTTAACCTAAACAACCGATTATCGGTAATGAATTTCACATCTTCAATAGGAAAATATCATAACGACTAAAATGGTAAATAAATATATAACGTTAATAGTAGAAACTAACAAAATCGTAAAAACATAATAAAAGTTTTTATTATAAACCCTTAAATTACACACTACACGAAATGTGTCATTTAATGACACGCGCTTTTAGTGACAAAAAACTGTCAATATATCATACTTTTAGTGTCACTTATGGAAATGAGTACGTAGGTATAGATTAATCTTTGAAGAAGATGAACAAGTGTCACTTATGAAAAAGAATTTTTTATCATGAGTTATTCATTGTTTTCATCACTCATTTTGGAGAAGATAAAAGGTAAAACGTACAACAATTAAGAGGGTGTTTGAATTTACGTTTGAAAAATTGTTGTAGCGTTCTGAAAACTAATAATCAGATAATAGCTGAAACAAAAAATGCTGCAAAAAATGTAGTGTTTGATTTAGCTTCTGCTGTTTGCTATCGTAATTGTCAAATAATCAGTTTTTAAAGTGTTTGCATTTGCGTTTTAATATGTAAAAATGACCAAATAATCACTTATTAAGCAAATAAGCTACAATTTTTAACTTATGAAAAAGTGTGGTAAGATTATCTCTAAACGCAAATAATCACTTATTAACGTATGCAATCCAAACACTTTAAACCAATTATTTGCGTTATTGTAACGTAATAAGTTGATAATCTCTTTCATAACGCAAAATCAAACACCCTCTAAGTTGTCATACACATTAATCTTTGGGGGTCTAGAGATTAAACAATACAAAAGTTTTATTTGGGAGAATTTCATATATACCCCTCTAAAACTTCATAATATCATATATACCCAACTTAAAATTTTAATATTTATATATGTCCCTCCTAAACATTATAATATTATGTATACCCAATTTTAATTATTTATATCATATATACCAAAAGGCCTTTGTCCTAGCGGTACCAATGTGTTATGTAAGTCAGAGGTGACGGGTTCGATACCCATCGGAGACAAGTTGAAATTTAGGTTGAGAAAGCAAGTGTTGGGGTAAAAGGAGTAGTTTAGAAGTAGGAGTAGGATAGTTTGCCGTTAAAAAATAAAATAAAATAATATCATATATACCCAAATTCATTAATTTAATTATTTTTATAACATTTAAAACTCATAATTAATATTGCTTATTAATTAATGATCATTATACCCTTACTCATTTCTTTTTTCAACTAAACTTCAAAATATCATGTTTATCCAACTTAATTTAAAATATCATATCCCTATTAATAATTATATATAATTTATTTTTGTAAACATTACTAAATAAATTCTTCAAACTAAAACAAATTAACATTAAAAATAAAAGTAAAAAAGTTGTATTGTGTTTTATAATCAAATCGTATCGTCTTATAACCATTGTTTATTTAGTTTACTATTTTTAATTTTTATATTTAATCTAGTATTTGAGTTATAACTTGTTATCCGATGTAATTAGTTGTGTATATTTTGTGTTAATGATGAGATTATATATATATATATATATATATATATATATAATCCTATATATTTAGAGTCCAGTTTAAAGTCCAGTTTTATAATAATTTGTTTAATAATTAGTAACTAGAAAATATTTTAATATTAAATTTATAGTATGAAATTTGTAAATTATGCAATTAGTTTTTTTATTACAAATATATGGTTATTTTCATTAGTAAAAAATTTAGTTTTTTTAAACTTTGGTTTGTTTAAAAAAACTGAATTTTTTACTAATGAAAATAACCATATATTTATAATTAAAAAAAACTAATTTACTAATAATATACAAATTTCATCCGGTAAATTTAATATTAAAATATTTTTTAGTTACTAACTATTAAACAAATTATTATAAAACTGGACTCTATATATATAGGATTATATATATATATATATATATATATATATATATATATATATATATAATAATAATAATCTTATCGTTAACACAAAATATACACAACTAATTACATCAGATAACAAGTTTAACTCAAATACTAAATTAAATATAAAAATTAAAAAAGTAAACTAAATAAACAATAGTTATAAAATAAATGCAAACTTGAAAAAAAAAAATTAGAAACTAATGTATTAGACAACAAAACATATATACTAAATTTTTTAAAAAAAAAAAAAACTAAAATGCGATACAACTATAAATTCAAAAAGAAAAAGAAAAAAAAGAACATAATATGTAATTACTTAACAAATAAGAAAATATAATAAAACGATATGATTTGATTACAAATGAGCAAAAACATAATACAACATTTTTATTTTTATTTTTAAAGTTAATTTGTTTTAGTTTGAATAATTTATTTAGTAAAGTTTACAAAAATAAATTATATAAAATTGTTAAAAAGGATATGATATTTTAGTTTAAGTTGGATAAATATGATATTTGAAGTTTAGTTGAAAGAAGAAATAAGTAAGGGTATAATGGTTATTACTTAATAAGCAATATTAATTATGAGTTTTAAATGTTATAAAAATAATTAAGTTAATGAATTTGAGTATCTATCATCTTAATCATGTTTAAGAGACATATATGTGATATTAATAATTAAAATTGGGTATATATGATATTATGATGTTTAGAAGGGAAGTATATGATATTAAAATTTTAAGTTTGGTATATATGATATTATCAAGTTTTGAAGATGTATATATGAAATTCTCCCTTATTTTAAAGATGATTTTATACGTAATTATTGTTTTTTTTTTCAATAACGATATTCTTAATTCTTAACTTTTAAAATACGTCAATAGATGAAAAAGATTATAAAAGTCTCTACCCTTATAACCAAACTCCATTTAAAACTCCTTTTCTCTCCCTCAAATTTCATTCACTAATTAATAGTGTTTTTTTTTTTCAAAAGAAATTTCACTCTTTCATTCATACAAAAACTAACACATGGGCACTTTGGAGGGCCATGTTATACCAGGTTTTACTCTTCTTGTTATTGGTTTATGGCACCTTTTTAACAATATCAAACTTTATGCTCAAAACCCTAAAACCTATCGATCTTTGCCGTGGTTTCCCTCAACCAAAATAAGGCATTTGGAGCTTTTCTTGATCATCATAGGTTGTTCCACGTTCGTAACCAAGGAATTGATTACTGGGCCAAAACACCATGAGCTGTTAGACGCAGATGGCACCATTCCTACTTATCGTATTCACAACTTTGAACACTCGTTGATTTTCGTAACGTTTTTGGTCTATGCTATTTTTGCATACATATTAGACAAGTTTAGCCTGAAAGCTCGATATGAGTTGGCTCGCTTGCTTTATGCTATTGCATTTGGACAACAACTTCTTATATTACACCTTCACTCAGGCGATCATATGGGTGTCGAAGGGCAATACCATATGTTTTTACAAATACTCATCCTTACGTCTCTCGTCACTGTACTTATGGGTATTGGCTACCAAAAGAACTTCTCAATCGGATTCATATGGTCTATTAGCATGTTTTTCCAAGGACTTTGGCTTATTGTCATGGGGCTTCTGCTTTGGACAAAAAGATTTATTCCAAAAGGTTGTTTCTTGAACTTGGAAAAAGGCCACTACGTAGTCCGGTGTCATGGGGATGAAGCCCTAAAACGTGCCAAGTCGTTGGTGAATATTCAGTTTTGTTGGTTATTATTATGTGTCACGATTTTCGCCATGTCATTTTATCTCGTTATGCGTAAAATATACATGGGAAAAGTTGAGTACCAAACACTAGCTAGGTATGATGAAGATCAAGAGCAACAAGATGAAGACAATGAGGCTCAAAAGAAAAAAAATAAAGAATGATCAATCAAAGAGCATTCTATTGACTGAAAAATCTTTTGTTTCAATCAACCTGAAAAGGTAGAAGTTCAAAAAAAAAAACTTGTAACTATGGATTTAGATTATTTGTATATTCCATTTTATACCTTCTATTGGAGATTAGTTTTAAGAAGATGAAATATGGTTTGGATTATTGATGACCTTATTTGATGATATGTAACATTCACATATATTTACTATTTTTTTAAATTCTTTTAAACTATTTTATTATAATAAAAGAATTAATAATAACAATATTAATAATTATTATGATACAAGTAAGGGTAAATGATTATTTTAAATGGCCAAATGATGAAATCTGTAACAAAACTTCAACCACAAGGTCTGGTAGTGTAATTTTTAAATTTAAAGGACCTAATGCATACCACAGTAATGAAATTTGTAATTTACCCCATTTTTTAGTAGAGTTGTAAGAAAATAAAATGCCAAAATGTAATGTTTATATATGAACTATATTATAAGACGTAATATATAGCAATGGCTGGATTTTAAATTGTAGAAATTAATTATAACTCAATCATTTTAGTCCATTGGATATTAGTTTAAAAACTTTGTTTCATCATTCATTTCATCCATGGTGGTTAAATCTCGATATTGATCTTAAAATTATATGATTTTACGATTCTGGTTCATAGTAGGATCTCTCAATAGTAGTAAGTAAAAAGGTAAATATATAGGGTAATTATCTAATTTGTTTATAAGAACACTTTTTATAAAATCCCGAAGTTTAATTTTGGTTTAATGAAATTTGACTGCTAGATTTCGGTTTCTTAATTTTGTGAAAACTCAGTTTACCAATTATAACCGAACACCAACAGTCAAATTTCACAAAAGCAAAGAAAAAAATTAACTTGAGAATTTTTCTAAAACAGAAAAACATGAAGGAACGAAAATGCAAAAACCGTAAAAATATGTTGTTTTTTCATAATAAATTCCATTAATATATATAGAGTATAGACACAGTGACACACTTATATATTGTACATAACGAGGGAATTTGCCCGCGCTTCGCAGCGGAGTTTAATGTCATACAAAAAAAATTAAAATATATAAAAAACATATTAACATACATATTTGATAATTGAAGCAACTATTTCTATTAAATATATTACAATTTTTGAAATTATGTGTTATTGACTTTGAATACAACATTCGATTTCAAAATTGTTCATACCACCACCATCAAAACCCTTTTGAATATAACTTTCTTTTCCGACATTGAATCTTCACGTAACACTGGATCCATAAAAGAGAAAACTGATTCTAACCTATCTCCCGCTTTGCATCGCACCATAATTCCTCAAAAGGAAGTCCACCATATTTTCTTGTTTTACAATTTTTTTTATTGAGTATGTTTGTAAAAATCAAAATCATCTTATTGTTTGATTTAGTTTCAAACCACGTAATAAATCATCATGGAAAAGTAAATTTAACACGGAATGCATGCATTATTTCTATTATTATTTCTATTTTATTAAAGAAATAATAAAAGCATTCCTAATTAAAATATTTGATTAGTAATATACAATAATGCAATGATAAAATTAATCAAAATATATAGTGCAATGATAAATCAAATTATATTATTTAATCTTTCAAATATATATGAAACGAAAGCTTCCTGCTACTTTCAAATATTTGGGTGTAAATATATAGAAAAATTTTGTTGTATCACACATAATATTTGTATAATAAAATATATAGGGTTATATGATAAGACATCTCATTCATTGACATCAATTAGTTATATCATGACAATCAACTTTTTATGACTTTTTTATACTTACGACATGTTTCCATCATGAATTGTGTGAAAAAACAATTCTTCATTAGAAATATATTACTTAATTAATCAAGTATGTTGTAAAAGATGAACAAAATATCAATGCCAATTAAAAAAATATGAAAATGAAGAAAAATCATCAAAATCTTCTATTTTACTTGTTTTTTTATGTATAAAGTAACTTAACATTTTTTTGTTTAAAATATGTGGTACAAATAAACACGTGATCACAATATAAAATAAACTTAGAAATACAATTGCATAATTATTATTAAGCATCATAAAAATATTTATATAGTAATTGTAAAAAGAATTCCATATACTCATGAATCATGATCATCCTTCATCGACATAAATTCTTGTCTCACATTATCTGTTTTATGTACATACAATTGACTTTGGAGTTTGGAGGAACTAAAAAAGTCATATAAACAATATTTCATATAAAAATAAATAAAAATAATTCTCAAACAACGAAATACAACTGAACCAGGATCGAATAGTGAAATTGAAAATCCGATAAAAATTCAATAAGCAAGACAAATGATATTGTTATGAAAATTTTAAATTTAAAACTATATAAAAAATGTCATTGGATGACATAAATTGGTAAATGTGTATATACATAATGTCATTTGTTTATATGAGTTGATAATTGTGTGTATATATAATATATATAATTATTTGAATACATTTGCAGTGTGGCCACTAACTTATCTTTATATATATAGTGAATAAAGACAAAATGAGCATTTCAATTAAAGTTAATGGATAATGGATTAAATTTGAAAGTAAACCTTAATAATAAATTTTGTAAAATTGAAAGTTTAGAGACAAAATCTAAAGTTTGATACAAACCACATTGATTATTTCGGTAATTAACTCGTACATATATATGATTACGAAAATATGAAGTGAAACATGGGGCCCTCAAAAGTGAAAAATATCAAAGTCTCACTCTACAACTCATTATTGTCTACCCTTCACTTAAATTCAAACTAAAAAAAAAATAAAATAAAATGCATAATGGAAGTAAACACTATTCTTGTGAATAGTCTATGAATAGGAAAAATTAACTCGTACATATATATGATTACGAAAATATGAAGTGAAACATGGGGCCCTCAAAAGTGAAAAATATCAAAGTCTCACTCTACAACTCATTATTGTCTACCCTTCACTTAAATTCAAACTAAAAAAAAATAAAATAAAATGCATAATGGAAGTAAACACTATTCTTGTGAATAGTCTATGAATAGGAAAAATCTCCTAGTAAATGTTATATATAGAATTACATTTGTGATTGTGAAACGCATGGTTTTGGTGCTTCACAATTTACAAAGAGGTTCGTGTGGTTTAAGAGCTAGTTACCGAAAAGGTCTATGTGGTTTGTAACTTTTCAATTTTTAAATATTTATTTAAGAGTTAACTGCAAAAAGGTCCCCGTGGTTTGTATAAAATTTTGATTTTTGTCTATTGATTTTTAATATAGCAAAATCGGTCATTATTATCAATGTTTAAATTTAAGATTGGTCACTTATCTATTAAATTTAATTAAAATACCTATTTTGTCATTATTTATACTTTTGATCCTTATAAGTAAAATCTATTAACAACTTCTTATTTTAATAAACCAATTAAATATAAAAATATAATAAGATTATTAATGTTGTTAATCATTTAGAAACAAAAACTAAGGCTCCGTTTGTTTTTTTAAGTGTTTAGACGTCTAAACACTTTTTACCGTCTGTTTGATAAAATGTTAAAAAAAGGTCTAAAATCTGTTTAGATAAGAATGTTTGTTTTTAATTTAATAAAAAGTCTTATTACATACAACTTATCAAATTTATAGTTTTTAGCATTAGAAGAAGACATAAGAGTTTAGATAAAAGCAAATTTTCAAATCTGTTTTAAACATACGACGGTCAGACTTTAGACGTCTGATTTGGAGAAAAAAAAAAACAAACAACATTTGGCCACTTTTGTCTGACCGAAATAGAGGTTAGAGGAAAATTAGACAAAAGAGGAGAAAACAAACGGGGCCTAAATACCATTAAAAAAACCATCAACACTTATATATTTGATTAAATATTAATATCATGAAAATTTCTGCTTCCACCTCAACTTAAAAAATTAAATAACTGTGATTCATTTTGTTTTGTTTTTTGTTTTTTGGTTTTTGTTTTTGTCTCACAGGATGCATATAAAACATTAACTTTTATTATTCATAATTTTTGTATAAAAAAGAGGTTTAACATGGAAAAAAAAGAGCCAATATGTTTCAATTTCTTAACCTCATAGTTTATCGTAAGCTATAAAAAATACATATTCATAACGGGTACCCGCAGCAACGCACAAACAACCATAACGCTAGTTTTCAACAATTCTCCGTGCACTATAACCAATTTATAGAATCAAAGAATCGACCTGAAAATAAAACAATCGGTTCGATTTGGTTCCAGTTTGATTCGAATGGGGTAAAACATATTTTTTTTCTTATCTTTTCTCTCACTCCTCCACTCTGTCTATCATTTTGACACATGTCACATGCTCTTTCTTGTTAAATAAATAGTTTTAAGTCTAAATCTACTTTATCATCCCTATAAAATTTCACTGTTTATCTTATCAAACAAAAAGTTATTTTGTCTTTTAGACTAATTACTAGGTTAATAACCATGTATTACATGGATTGATATAAAAAATTAGTTATACATTTAAAATTTATAAAGAGGAGTACCCTTTAATATTTTTTAAATTAAATACAATAAAACCAATAAAAAGATGACACAGACAAAATCATTAATTTAATGATAAAAATGATGGCTTTAAGTCAATGTTTACTTCAAAAAAAGATGGTGAATATGTGATTCAAAATATCTGAATTATGATTTAAATATAGTATTTTTATGCTTCTTACATATGTGAGTTAATTCAATTATTATCTTCTTATTATTAATTCAAAATTTTTAATTCTTCATTCTGTTTTATTTGTTGTTGTGCCATCATCAATCCCATAGAATTCAAGAAAATAATTATATTTAATTTTTATTTTTATGCAGTATATTATTTTAAATTGTATAACTTTATTAGGAACCTTAAATAAGACCATATATAAGTTTTCTTATTGAAGATGTTTTAATTAATAATAAATTTTTATTGCCAAAGTGATTAAAACCTGATATAACAATTTCAGCGTCAATATAAATCGTTAATTAAGATTGTTTGAAATTAATTTATTTCAAAAGATAAATTTTGCAACATTTAGTTTTGAAGTTTTAGAAAGTATTATTACAAATTTTTATTAAATAAAATACATTTGAAATTTGAATGATTATTTTTTTAAATGTGTGAAAATTTCATACTTAACATATAAAGATTTAATAACAAAATGTTTTTTAAATTTATTGTATAATAAGTTATTTCATTATTATTTCATAAAATTATTTATTATTTTAGACTTTTAAATTTGAAATTTATTATTTTATTCATCTTTTAAAATTTTTTATTTTGAATTTAAATTTTTTATTTTACTAAGTGTTTTAAAATTATTCATTCTTTGGAATATTTAAACTTGAGTTTATTGAAAAATTTATTCTTCAGACATTTAAATATTTAGCTTGTTAATTTGAAAAGTTTTATTTAAGTATTAATTATAGTTTCAATTAGTTTAGAAAAAAAAAATAATAAGTTTCAAAAGTTCAAATTAAATGAATTAAATGATATCCATGTTACTAAAATTAATGTAATTTTTATTTTTGGAAAAAAAATGAAAAAATTGGGTATTAAGAGGATGACACGTGGCAGAAATTGTTCTCATTTATTATAATATATAGATTAACTCGTCTCTTTTTTGTCAAATGTGTGTTCTCCTTTGTTTGTGTGTGCGGTTAATATCGAAAAACACCATCAACATTTTTCTTTTTCACGATTAAGTCCCTAAATTTTTTTCTTACAGTTTAAGTCCTTAAACTATTTTTGTTTTATTCAAAAATGTATATTTAACATGTTTGACTGATTACCAAACAATTAACTTTAGTTTTTTCACTTAAATAATGTTGAAAAACGCACACCATCTTTCCATATTTCATCGATTAAGTCCCTAAACTTTTTGTTTTATCATTGTATTTTACCGGTAAATCCGGTAGCCGGTCAATGATATATACTTTTGAATAAGACAAAAAAGGTTTAGAGACTTAAACAATTGAAAAAAAAAGTTTAGGGACTTAATTAAGAAAATGAGAAAAGTTGATTGGTTTTTTCAATATTAACTCTTGTGTGTGTCTATATATATATATATATATATATATATATATATATATATATATATATATATATATATATATATATATATATATATATATATATATATATTCAGGTTCAAAAAGGTACCTCTCGAAATCAAGTGCACCCGAAGGTACCAACCTTAAAAAACTTTTTTTAAATTTTTTTCTCATAACTATGTTTAATTTAATGTTATACACATGATATATGGATTTCACATACGTTCACACTTTCTGTGTCGTTAAAAATTATGTGAATGCTCAATGCATATTTATGTGAATGGTCATCCATGTGAATGGTCATTTCACACCATGTGAATGGTGTGAATGACCATTCACATGATCTTTTTTTACCATTCACAAGATTTATGATGTTGTTTCTTTTGAAAAAAAGTCTTATAATGTTGTTTTATACATGTATATTCAAAAAAAAATATGTGAATGATCATTCACATTAGGGTACGCTGGAATCTTATAGGTACGCTGATGAACCTGATTCTATATATATATATATATATATATATATATATATATATATATATATATATATATATATATATATATATATATATATAAAACAAAAGAGAACACCAAATGTCGCGTGTTAACTTCACGTTTCACCAGAAAAGATAATTAAATACAACTTGTTATTATAAAAAAGAAGATAAATACAATTTATTATTTTAAATAGATAAATACACATTATTTTTTTAAATCTATAAATAATAAAGATAAGTAAATTAATTATTTTTAAAACGATAATAAACTCTATTAATTTTAATCTATAAATATTAATTTGTAGTAAATATATAAGTATTAAATTATATATATAAACTAAAATCTCAATTTATATCAATTAAAATAAAAAGTTTAAATATTTATATCAATTTATAAAGTTAGAAAAATAATAGTTATAACAAATAATAATAGTATTCTTATATTATTTTAATAATTAATAGTTGTGTGGTTTTATTTTACGTAATATGTGGGTTAACAAATAATAAAAACAAACCGTTACAAAAATTATATCATCACAAACATAAAATGAGCTTAATATTAAGGGCATGTTTGGCAAAACTAGCTGTAGCTTTGTGTTTTTAAAAGAGGTAGAACATTTAGTAGCTGAAGCTTTTCAAAGGAGTTGGACCTTTTAGTTTTATAAATGTGTTTGGTAAAAGTAATTGTAGTTGTAGCTTAGTATTTAAATTATGTAAAAGGACATTAATATTAATTAAAAGTGGTAGTTTATGATTAATAGGAGGGTAAAAAAGTAAATATGTATGACTAAAAGTTCCCGAGCTTTCCAAAAGCTACTTCTATTAGCTTTTCATAAAAGAGCTTATTTTTTATAAAATGAAAGCTCTATGTTTCCTTCCAAACAAATCTTTTATATTTTAGTAGAGCTTATTAAAAAATAAAAGCTTCTGAAAGCTCCTAAAAGCTCTTAAAAGCTCCCTACCAAACATAGCCTAATTATGCGATTTCATCTAGTATAGATTATTTATAGTTTTAATTAATAATTGTTAAGTATGTATAATTTTTTTCCTAATACAACTATATCATTACTTGTTTAATATATATTACTGAATAAGAGATTTACCTAATCAAAGGTTGATAACTATTATCAAACACACCCTTAATATTTATGATATATATGATTTACAAGGCATGAAGCATTATGTACACCTCACTATTGCATGACAGCACGAGTCTTTCAATGATGTAGAATTGTAGACCCAAAAAAATGGCAATAGAGACGGGACAAACAAAAGTAATCATAAAAGTTAATTGGATACAAACCCTTCACAGACATACACTTCAAATGATCTTACCTACCATAAGTATTAATCTTAACGTAAAATCAATAAAATTAATGGTTAAAAATTGATATGATTTACAATTATTAATTTTAGAAAAGGCATTGAAATTTAAGCCACTAGTTTTATTGGTTAAAATTCATATATATATATATATATATATATATATATATATATATATATATATATATATATATATATATATATATATATATATATATGTGTGTGTGTGTGTGTGTGTGTGTGTGTGTGTGTGTGTGTGTGTGTGTGTGTGTGTTAATGCTGCTGAATTTATCATGATTTGGATTCAATGAAATGGATGATGGCTCACTTGGTTGGTAACAAATATCACTTTGTGTATGTTGATGAATACTATTTAATGAATATATAAAGATTTAAAAAATTCTATATCTATCTATTTAATATACAAAATTCTAGTTTCAAAATTAAATTTGATATGATACTATTCTTAATTTTTTTTTTTGCGATATTTGCATAGAAAACCTAAAGTTGTACCATTTTTTGTGATTAAAATCATCAACCATTTTTTATTGTATAAAAACTCCTATCTTGTAAGATCTCATGAAAATTGGATATTACCGGTTGTAACCGGTCCAAAGTCACAAGTCACCGTCGACAAGTTACTAGTGACCATCGTAATTTCACCGAAAAAGTAAATTCCAACAAGAAAAACACAGATTTTAACAAAGAAATCAACAAGAATTGTGGATTTGAATAATAAAACACAGACAAATGAGTTCGTTTGAGAGAAGGTTCGTCAAAGACGAATAGTTGGTCAGCAGAATACAACCGATTTATAAGGTTGCAAGTTATTTTTTTTTAATTTCATTTTGATAATTTTTAGTCGGTTTAAGTGTTTTTTTGCAATAAATTTTATTAGGCAAACTTTCTTTTTTTTAGTGAAACACACAATAGGGCAAAATGCAGAATATGGATAAGGATTCGGGTATCGAGAAATCAAAAGGTACCATACAATTTAGATAAGTAGACCCGGTCATACAACTCAAAAAGTAAGCCTTATTATTAAGCAATGCTACAATAATTTGCTAATAATATCGATCTTTTTAATTCACTAAACTACAATTAATATATGTTACTTCACTAATCATATAAAACTACAATTGAGTCTTTTAAGCTCGTGAGAGTAAAAATGATAAAACTTGCATGTATTTATTTAAGGTTATAACATCGTTTATATTATTGATGTTAGTTTTGATTTAGACAGTATTTTGATTGGTGAGATGATAAACACATTTCGTTGCAAGAAAACTATATGAGTATACAGATTGCATTTTTCAATAATGAAAAAATATTTGAGTGATCTTTATATTTTTATTGTTGATTGTGGGACGATAAAATTATATTTGAGTGATCTTTATAATTTTATTGTCATTACTTGCATTGCAATTTGTGATAAGTTGGTAGTTGAGTGATCTTTGTTTGCTTATCATTAGTTGTAAAATTTAAGGAGTAGATTCATATTTGAGTTAATATTATAGTTTTACTTCTTGAATTTGTATGATAGTTAATTCAACCAATTGTATTGTTTAGTCATTCAATGTCTAGGGGGAGCATTCCACGTGATTACTCTTTTCAAGATTGTCTTTCTAAAATTTCTTGTTTAAATAGTATATTGACTGTTGAAGTGTGTTATTTTGTTCTTGAATCTAAGTTTATTTTTCAAAACTATCCACTTATAATCATCACTAAACATTAACTAATGGTTTTATATCAAAATCTACCAATTGTCCCTGAGTTCGACAACCCGGACTTACCTAAGCTATGCTAGCAAACGATAGGTCATCCTTGCCCATTTGTCTATTAGTTCCAGTTTAGTTAATTCTGTTTTTTTAATATTAAAACCAAGGTGTGCTAGCGGCACATCATATGTGTGTGTGTGCGTGCATGCATGCATGCAATAGTATTTGATTTTTATGAAAAATTAAATATTTGTGAGAATTAAAAGAAGCAATTTTAACCATAAATTTTTCAGTCCCATCTTTTTTTATAATAATTTTTGGTGGATCCCTATCTGATACAACATTTTTTGTTGAATTATGAAATAATAAAGTGATTCAAGATATTTGTTCTTTGATTAACATTTCTTACATTTTCACAATTATTTGATTACTCATTTGATCCCAATTCTATAATTATATGTACATAAATGTATATGTATATGTATACATATATGTATAACCATAATGAAGAGATCGATTATGATACATTTATAAATTGTGAAATTGAGAACCAATCTCAAATTGTCAAATCAACACCAACTTTAATGAATCCGATGATTTATGTTTTGAATTCATTGTTCGTTTAATATATTGGTGTTTCAAAGTCGACTAATGAAGTATCTTTTTTTTTTTTTTTTGTCCCTATTTTTGCTTTTTATGTTTCTTATCCCTCAACAACTTTATTTTTAGTGTGTGTGATGATTAAACTACAATTATCCACCTCAAAATAGTCATTTTTTTCTAATTTTTTTAATTGATATATTATGTCATTTGGTGATTGCTTATGCATCTCAACTCCGTCCCTGAATCTCAAAAGAAATTGTCGCTAATTCCATCAGTATTCTCATATAAACAGAACAACAATAGTTATCTAGCTGTGACGTTATTTTTAAAATATCATATTCTCATATAAACGGAACAATAATTGTTATGCGTTAAAAAATGGATAAAGTGATAGTTGGATATCATCTAAAATCGACAAAATCGAAATACATATATAAAATTATATATTAATTATTTGTCAAATAATTTATGGATTTCATAATCATAAATGCGCAAAATATCATACACATCCCAAAACGTATCAAACCTTTATACTTTGTCCGTTAAAAAACTTATTTATATCTTGTTAATCTACTGCCTTAGCCTCCAAATGAGGAGTCGTGATTAATTTATTCAATGTTACTACTAGGTTAAATGATAGCAATGATCCATTAGATTTTGATTTGATTTGAATTTTAATTAGATCTGAATTAATTTAAACAAATGATGTGAAAGAAACGGGTAGAGACATATGACAAATTTAATCAAGTGTTGACAAATGACAATTTATTTATAGATGTATTAGTAATTATAGAATATATATTTCAAACACAAAGGACATTGCTATATGTACACCCTCATTTCCTTAATTTTTAATAATCACACACCCCCTTACTCACATGATTTTTGTTAATAACGTGAGACTCAATGATTAAAAACTTAATATTCTTTCACATTAAGAATGAGAGTGTGTGATTAGCAACTGAGGGGGGTGTGTTTATAGAATTGCCCAAACACAAAAATACATACATTAATATTGAAAAAGATTTATGACACCTTATTTTGGAAGTCTACCCTATTTATCTCCCTCTACACACTTTCTTTTTCATCAAACACCTAAATCACACACAAACTAGCCAAATGGGTTCTTTGATAGGACATGTTGCACCTGGGTCTTTTGTTCTTCTCATTGGCTTATGGCACCTTCTTAACCATATCAAACTTCATGTTCAAAACCCCAAAACCTATCATTCTTTGCCATGGTTTCCCTCCACCAAAATAAGGCATTTGGAACTTTTCTTGATCATAATAGTTTGCTCCATATCCATATCCATGGAGTTGTTTGTTGGGCCACGCCGTCATCATCCATTCGATGTGGATGGCACCATTCCGTATTACCATCTCAATAACTTTGAACATTCGTTCATAGAATTGTCGTTTTTGGTCTATGCTGTTTTCGCGATTATATTAGACAAGTTTGTACCTAAAGCCCAATACGAGTTGACTCAGTTGCTTGCAAGTATTGCATTCGGGCAAGAACTACTCCTTTTCCACTTTCACTCAACCGACCATATGGGTGTCGAAGGGCAATATCATACGCTTCTACAAATGTTGATTCTTATTTGTCTCATTACTACCGTTTTAGGGATTGGGTACCAGAATAGCTTCACGATTAGCTTTATAAGGTCCGTTAGCATATTTTTCCAAGGTCTTTGGCTTATTGTCATCGGGGTCATGCTTTGGACAAGAATCTTGATTCCAAAAGGTTGTTTCTTGAACTTCGAAGACGGTCACTATGTCGTTCAATGCCATGATGACGAAGCCCTTGAACGTGCCAAGTCATTAGTGAATATTGAGTTTAGTTGGTACTTAATTTGGGTAATGGTTTTTGCCACGTCACTATATGTAATTATGCATAAGGCCTATGAGGGAAAAGTTGAGTACCAATCATTAACAACGTATGATCAAGAAATGGCATACCAAGACATTGAAGCCCAACAAAAGGCAACAATAAAGCTTAAGGATGTGTGCATTTAAATTATTTTATTTTGAAAATCATTTTGTTTAATTTCAGGAAAAATTAAATAAAAGTGGAAATGTGACAACAATGTTTTCCATTGACTGATGCCTTTATTTTATTATTGTTATTAATTATTACCCCATTGTTGTTTTTTAGTGTTTGGCATTATTATTATTTCTGTCTGTAAATCTGTGTGTCATCTAAAATAAATTTCAAAAAATTTGTATTTGTTATAATCTTAACGGAATTCAGATATCAATAAACCACCAAGAGTTGTAAAGAAACTTTAATACATATATCTTTCTTTCTCTTTGTATATCTCTAATTCACAAACCAATGCATCCCTTTTATACTACAAATTGAGAGACAACAAATACTATACACATCACTTCATAACTACTATTTGCTTTGCTTCTTACTTTGGTAAATGGAGAAATTTTCATCCATCAATTATAACACTCCCCCTTGGATGATAATTTTATATAAGAGTTCAACCATAAAGTGTTGCCTCATTAAAAACCTTTGCTAAAGAAAAACCCAGTGGGAAAAAACTTTAGCCAAGGGAAAAAGAGTACAGCGAGTGGTTGACTCCCCCTCAAGTTGTCATCCATAAAGATATCACATGTTATGCGTGTGTCGCATTCCAATATCATGAACGTGTTTTCTGAAAATTGCTTTTGGAAGCGCCTTCGTAAAAAGATCTGCTGAGTTATTGCTTGATTGAATATATTTCATTTCAATTTGTTTGTCCTTTATAAGATCTTGCGTGTATGAGAAAAATCGTGGTGGGATATGTTTGGTTCTGTCACTTTTGACATATCCTTCTTTCATTTGCGTCACGCAAGCTGCATTGTCTTCATAAATCAGTGTTGGACATTTGCTATTTTCTAATCCACAAGAAGACAAGATGAGTTGTGTCATTGATCTAAGCCATACACACTCTTTGCTGGCTTCATGCAATGCGATAACTTCAGCATGATTTGAGGATGTTGCAACAAGTGTTTGTTTTTGAGATCTCCAGGAAATCGCAGTACCTCCATTTAAAAATACGTATCCTGTTTGAGATCTTGCTTTGTGAGGATCAGATAAATAACATGCATCTGCATAACCAAGTAAACTTTCTTTGGAATTGTTAGAATAAAATAATCCCAAATCAACAGTTCCTCGAAGGTATCGTAAAATGTGTTTGATTCCCATCCAATGTCGTTTGGTGGGGGCTGAACTAAATCTAACCAACAACTTTACTGCAAAAGAAATGTCAGGTCTTGTACAGTTAGTAAGATACATTAGGGCTCCAATTGCACTAAGATACGGCACCTCTGGACCGAGTAAATCTTCATTTTCTTCTTGAGGACGAAATGGGTCTTTGTCAATATTAAGTGATCTAACTACCATTGGCGTGCTTAAAGGTTTTGCTTTATCCATATTGAAACGTTTTAAGACCTTCTCCGTATAATTTGATTGATGCACAAGTATGCCATTATGCATGTGCTCTATTTGCAAACCAAGACAATATTTTGTTTTACCAAGGTCTTTCATTTGAAATTCCTTCTCTAGTAGCACAATGACTTCATTTATCTCATTTATCGTGCCAATGATATTTAGATCATCAACATAGACAGCTATAATAACATATCCAACCTTTGTCTTCTTTATAAACACGCATGGACAAATTTGATTATTTGTATATCCTTTACATATCAAATAATCACTCAAACGCTTATACCACATGCGTCCAGATTGTTTCAACCCATATAAAGATCTTTGCAATTTGATTGAATACATTTCTTTGGATTTATTGCTTAATGCTTCAGGCATTTTAAATCCTTCAGGGATTTTCATATAAATATCACTATCTAGTGATCCATATAAATAAGCTGTAACAACATCCATTAGTATCATCAAATTCTCCTTCTTTGGAGATATTATTATTTTGTGTTTCTCCAGGAACACATTTCACATTATCAATTGTATTTTCAAAGCTCTTTCTTTTTCTAGGATTCTTATCCTTGGAACCAAACGGTCTTCCACGCTTCAGGCGTGCCTTTGATTCTTGAGTGACTTTGTCATCAATTTGCTCGCTTGGAATTTCAATTCGAGCAGGTGCATTAGCTGCTGGCACATATGATTTAGTCACTCTTTTAGAATCAGTAAATGCATCAGGCAGTTGATTTGCAATTTCTTGTAAATGCATTATTTTCTGAACTTTAAGTTCACATTGTTTTGTCCGAGGATCAAGATGAATCAATGATGGTTCACACTATGAAACATCTTTTTCTTTGTTTTTCTTTTCTCCCCCTAATGCTGGGAAAATTATCTCATTGAAATGACAATCAGCAAACCGTGCTGTGAAAACATCACCTGTCAGTGGTTCAAGATATCTTATTATAGAGGGTGTTTCATACCCTACATATATACCCAATCTTCTTTGAGGACCCATTTTTGTACGTTGTGGTGGTGCAATAGGAACATATACTGCGCACCCAAAAATTCGAAGATGGGAAATGTTTGGTTCTTGACCAAAAGCAAGTTGTAGAGGAGAAAATTTATGATATGCACTTGGTTTTAGACGAATCAGTGATGCAGCATGTAAAATTGCATGTCCCCAGACAGAAATAGGGAGTTTTGTTTTCATTATTAATGGTCTAGCTATTAGCTGAAGACGTAATGATTCAGCTAAACCATTTTGTGTATGAACATGAGCAACTGGATGTTCAACACTAATTCCAACAGACATGCAATAGTCATTAAAAGCTTGAGACGTAAATTCACCAGCATTATCAAGTCTCACCCTTTTAATGGTATAATCAGGAAAATGCGCCCTTAATTTAATGATCTGAGCCAGAAATTTTGCAAATGCCACATTACGAGTCGATAATAAACAAACGTGAGACCATCGACTTGATGCATCTATTAATACCATGAAGTATCTGAAAGGTCCACATGGTGGATGAATTGGTCCACATATATCACCTTGAATTCTTTCAAGAAACATATGATTTTCCTTTTCAATTTTTGTTGGTGAATGTTTTACAATAAGTTTTCCAAGAGAACAAGATGTACATGGAGCCAAGTTACCTGTTTGAGAGATCTTCAGGCTTTTCAGTGGATGCCCATTGGTACCTTTAATTATTCTTTGCATCATGGTTGTTCCTGGATGGCCTAATCTGTCATGCCACAAACTCAAAACTCCAGGATCACAATATTTTTCTTTTACTACTATGTTGGATTCAACCATACTTATATATGTATAATGCAAACCAGAATTGAATGTTGGCAGTTTTTCCAGTACATGGTTTTTATCGGTTATATGCATAAATTTCTTATTCTCTATTGTCACAGTCTGAGTACCGTATCCATTTCGGTGTATATCATTGAAACTCAGCAAATTTCTGTTAGATTTTGGAGAAAATAGAGCATTATCTATAAAAAACTTTGTACCATTTGGTAATATAAAATGAGCCTTTCCGGTTCCTTCAATTAGATCTACAGGACCTGAAATGGTATGTATGGTTGCTTTAGTTGGCTTTAGTTCAGAAAAATATTTCTTCGTTTTAAGAATTGTGTGTGTGGCACCACTGTCTGGTATACAGATATCTTCAAAGTTTGCTTCATGCATTTCTTCGATGAAATTCATTTTAAACTTCAAAAACTAAATAAGAAAAATAATAAATTAATGATTATGTAAGATAAAAATTGTTATGTAGAAATATGTTATATTATTATAAGATTAGGAAGTGCATTACATGATAAGATGAAATAAAACATATCTAGAAAATGAAACATAGTCACACTATTATATATCTAAATCATCAAAGAAATCTGAAGCATTTAGTTCAGGTACCGAATCATTAGGGAGATTGTCACATCCTTGCTTTAAAACATGCTTGCTTATCCCAGGAATAACAATAAATGCATAAAGCTAAATAAAACATTACAATAAGTCTTGCACTACACATGCTTCAAGGTTACAGTACTAAGTTGCTAAAAACCTCATAACATAAATAAAAGCAGCTACCCAAAACCCAAGGCATTATAAGCTATACCACAAGCTGAAAATGAGCTAAGTCCTCTGGGCAGATCAGATAATAGACCTAAGCAGAAGGTCCAGCTTGTTCTTTACCTTTTCCTGTAAAAATTGTAAGTAGCAACTGTAAGCTAAAGCTTAGTGAGTAAACAGATATTCATGAATGCATGTAAAATATGAGGCGAAAGTGCCTAAAAAGGCTGTTATGCTTGCTTGCTTGCTTGCTCATTTGCTTAATACCCAGAAAGAACGTTGCACAATTGAGACATTTCACGCAGAACGGAGATGCCACCACTATGGGTTTACCGCTGACAGATGATCAATCTGTGATACGGGGCTAGCTACCCGTATAATGCTCAAGGGATAGTGGTGAACATCAGAATTGCTTGCTCGCTAAATATAATGCTTATGAGATGCACAAAGAAACGCTAACACAAGGTTTGCTATATAGTATGCAGAACAATAAACAGATAGCAGATAAATATGCATATTAATAGATCAAATGTAAGATCCGGCTAAGCTGGGCATCACCTGCACCACAGTGTTCGCCTTCACTCACAAAAGTCTATTGAATTCCAAAGAAGTCACGTAGAAGCAATTTATGTCTCAATTTCATATAAAACATGTAAACAAGAATAACTGTTACTCACAGTACTGAAAATGCTTTGAAATGCTCTGTAATGCTTGCTCAGGCTTATTTACGCTTTAAATTGCTTTATAATGCTTGCACTTGCTTATCTAGGCTCAATATAGACTGGCACTGGCTTTGACTCGCAGCTGGGCTAAACAGCTTATGTATAATATCTGAAGTTCAATATTACAGAACATGTGCTAAATTAATATTGCTAGCTCAATATTCCAACATCTCTAAGCCATAACTTCTAGCTAAATATTTTGCTAATTATTTTGCTAATTTATGCGTTGTTCGTAAATTTTATTAATTAAATTCGAAATTTAGGGGCTAGATTCGAATCTGAGCATCAGACTCGAAGTCAGATTCGAATCTGAGTATCAAACTCGAAGCCAGACTCGAACAGGGGATTAGATTCGAAGCCTCATTCGAATCTGAAGTTAGATTCGAAGGCAATCTCGAATATGGGGTTAAACTCGAAGGCCATCTCGAATCTGGTGGTTAGATTCGAATCTATGATTCGAATCTAGCCCTATTCGAGCCTGTTCTATCTATTTTCGAGTCTGTTCTACGTATTCTCGAGTTTGTTCATAAGCTACAGCTTTACACATGCATTTTCAAGCCTAAAATCACAAATAAACTAAGCAACAAGCCTCGGTTTGATTATATTATACATAATCTATCATATTCTAGTAAAACCCATGCGAAATTAGCTTTAAATCACCTGTAAATGATAGATTCGAATCTCATATCTTCAAAACCGAAAATGCAGAAAAAGAAAAGATCGATTCTTACCTCAAATCCGTATGAAATCGTACATGCAATAGGAGATTCACGTAGTACTCTTCGAGATCTTTCCGTTAACGTATAGAACACGAGATTTGGCCGGTCGGTTTGGGAGAAAAGCTAGAGAGAAGTTCGGTTTCTAGAGAGAGGAGCTCTGGGAGGGAAAATGGCTTGCAAGATGAGAAAATGAACTCTCGGCTCCTATTTATACCAAACCTCGAAATTACATCATTTTACGCAAATTGCTCAAAATTACTTAAAATAAAAATACAAATAAAAGGCAAGGTGTTATAGAGATCATTAAAATTTACTTCTTTCTCTTTTCCTTTAAGAGAATCTTGATACAGCTGACAAAGATGTGGTGTTGTTCGACAAGTTCTTGACCAGTGGCCTATCATTCCGCATCTGAAGCAAGGATCTTCAGGACCCTGAGAAGTATTAGTTTTTGCTTCATTGTTCTTGGATTTTCCATGTGATTGAGATTTATTATCTCGTGGTGCATTGTTATAACCATGTCCATGTCCACGTCCACGGCCCCGAGAATGACTTTTTCCATATTTATAGTTGTAACCATAGCCATGATTATTCTTATAATTATGGTTTTTATTATAGCCACGACCACGGCCTCGTCCACGGCCAAATCCTCGCCCTCGTCCTTGTCCATGTGTATTATTTTTAGGATCACTTTTATTCGTAGCATTTGCTTCAGGAAACGCTACTGATCCTGTAGGACGAGACTGATGATTTTTCATCAGAAGCTCATTATTTTGTTCAGCAACAAGAAAGACTGAATTGAGTTCAGAATATCTTGTAAATTTCTGCATGCGATATTGTTGTTGCAGAGTAATGTTTGACGCATGAAACGTGGAGTAAGTTTTCTCCAACATGTCTGCATCAGTAACAGTTTGTCCACAAAATCTTAACTGTGAACATATCCTGAACAAAGCTGAGGTATACTCATTAACCTTTTTAAAGTCTTGGAACCTCAAATTTCTCCACTCATCTCTGGCAGCTGGAAGTAAAACTTCCCTTTGATGATCAAACCTTTCTTTCAAATCTTTTCATAGAATGCTTGGATCATTTGTGTTCAAATATTCAAATTTTAGCATATCATCAATATGCTTACGTAGAAACACATTTGATTTTGCATTTTCTTGTGAGGAACAATTATTGTTCTCACTTATAGTTTCCAAGATTCCCATGGATTCAAGATGCATTTTTACATCAATTGTCCATGACATGTAGTTCTTCCCGTTAACGTCTAGTGCAGCAAATTCAAGCTTTACAAGGTTTGCCATTTTATAACTATCAACAAAAATATTTAACAACATAAATTAGTATAATCTATTTCAATCAATATCGCAACACATAACAATGGAAGAATCGTAAATGAAAACATAATTAGAAAAGGGTACATCTCATCGAATGAAAGTTGTAGCAAAGAGTATAAAAGTATTGAGAGTATTATAATAAGGAAAATTAAAAACGAGAGAGGCATCTTCATTGTTCAACTAGTTAAGAAAAAAAATTTCAAACAAGAAGAAGAACGATTTTGTGAAATAATGAGGTTTATAGGGAAAAACCAAGCCATCGAAACGGTCGGATTTTTGACCGTTGCAACGGTTATGTAGCCGTTGTAAAGAAAAATTATAATATAAAATGATTAAAAGATAAATTTAGTGTAAAATAATTATTAGAGTATAAATTATTAATATTGTTTGTGCATAAAACAATTTATAAAATATGGATCAGAAAAAAAATAAATAAATTAATAAACATAAATAGATGTTAGTACACATTAATAAACCAATGCATAAATAAATGTTAGTAACATAATTAATGCTAGTAAGCATAAATGTTAGAATGTTAGATTGCATAAATAAAAGTTAGTATACATAAATAAATGTTAGATTGCATAAATAAATGTTAATTACGGAAAGTAAATGTTAGTAACAATAAATAGATGTTAGTTAACATAAATAAGTAGGAGGCTTAGCCTTCCATTAATGTTAGTAATAAGAATAAAAATAAATGTTAGTATATATAAATAAAAGTTTAGTAAACGTTAGTAGTCCTTGTATCCAATATGTAGTCATTTAGTTGTTAATTATGGTCCTTAACCATATATTTTGTTTTCAATTTATTTAATACCTTGAGTGAATGGTGATTCTTGATTTGGTTGAGATATTGAGCTCCTCGTGCTGATAACGTGTTATAATCTTAACAGAATTCAGATATCAATAAACCACCAAGAGTTGTAAAGAAACTTTTAATGCATATATCTTTCTTTCTCTTTGTATATCTCTAATTCACAAACCAATGCACCCCTTTTATACTACAAATTGAGAGACAACAAATACTATACACATCACTTCATAACTACTATTTGCTTTGCTTCTTACTTTGGTAAATGGAGAAATTTTCATCCATCAATTATAACAGTATTTGATTTAAAAACTATTAATAAATCAATATAACTCTTAAAAAATATTATTAATTCTAAGAATCTGTTTTATTTATTCTTGCACTCAACTTTGGCATAAATTTTCATAAATAAGTAAATTTAGGCGTGTAACTGTTACCAACTTGAATACTTTGTAAATCTTAAATCTTATAAGATTTTTAGTCTCATAAACTAAGCATGTTTAAATATCATCTGCATTTTGGGCTCGAGTGCTACTTGGAGATCGATCACCACTAAATTTACGGATGGCAAAAAAAAAACCGAACCCGATTAAGTTAAACGGGGGACAGGACGGGTATGGTATTGCTAATACCTGTCCCGTATACCCGATTACATAACCTGTTTAAATCCCCGAATACCCTGATTACTTGTAATAGCAACATGCTAATATATTGTATATATATTATATATAAAAGATGAATATTTTTATCTATTTTATATATCATGCATAAAAATTATTATGTATAATTTAAAAAACTTATTTATTTACATACAATTTAATGAAATAATGTTTTTTTCGTTATTATTTGATAGGTATACAAATTTAATTTAATATTAGTATTGTAATTTTAACATACATGGACGTTTTAAGCTTAAATTATGAACTATGTGATTAAATTTCATATCATTGATTTATAAATGGGTTACCCGATTCCCCATGGGTTTCCCCGCGTACCCGATGGGAATCCCCGTTTAATACCCGCAGTTTTTTTAAACGGGGACGATATTTTCATTTCACGTCTCGAACCCATCCCGTTGTCATCCCTAACTAAATAATTAGTCCCCATTGCCCAGTAGTGGCCCACCTAAGAATTTGTTTTTATTTGTTCATCCATAATGAATTCACGGGTTAGCATAAGTGTCCTTGTTATGGGTGGTGTACTTGATTCAGATTTCATATGAATAATGGGTTTAATCTAAAACCAATTCTCAAAAATCTTTTGTTTTTATGTGTAGACTTTCTAAAGTTCAGAACATCTTTAAAGTAGGGATGAGCAAAAATCCATTTTTTCCGTCCCGAATCCGTTCCGGTACCGGTACCGGTACCAATTAGTTGAAGATGGTACTGTACTTGAGATCTATATATGACTTAAATCGGGAGTCGGGATTAGTTTAGTTCGGGAATTCCCGGTATCAAATTGAGGATATAAATAGTCATGTATTTAAAAATTTAATTTAGTCCATATCATTTCCTAACTCCTAATTATATGCAAAACCCCATTTTAAATTCTAATTTCTCATTCGTCATTATTGGCAAGCAATCATTTAACACTTATGAAACTGTCTTCAGTTAGATAAAACCGTTGCTGATATTTTTCTTTGGGGTTTTTTTTGTGTTTTATTTTTAATTTCAACGTTTATAACACTATAAAATTTGTTACTATATAATGTTACAAAATTTTAGCACTGTACATCATGTATTATACGTTGTATATCAAACAATGGTACCAAACAGGACTAGTACCGATTTTCCGGTGCCGAATACGGTACTAGTACCAATCCCGAATATCACAACTTGGTACGGTACTCGGTCTCGTATTTTCGTGTAATTCGAGAGTCGGGAAATAGGAATTCTGAACGGGTCAGTATGGTACTATAGTCCCATGCTCAACCCTACTTTACAGTCATACTTTGATTTATGATATTATTGAAAAAAGAACTTGGTCATTACTCTTTTTACTTTTTCTTTGAAAATTATTAATTTCATAAAATCTCAGAATGTCATAAATTGATTGAAAATAAATTTCTTGTTCTAAACTTCCCTTTAAAACATTTCGGTTTTCATCATTTCAGTGTATTTGTTGTCGATACATTTATCATCATCAATAAAACAAACAATTAAATAAAACAAACAAACAACAATAGGTAACATAGCCTTGTCAATTTCTATATTTGTATCCAAGAGCCATACGAAAAACCAATTAAGTCTCATCCTTAAAGACAACATGACACAAGGTAGTCGATTGAACTATTTCACGCTCTCACTTTTGAGGAATTCATTTAACTCTTTTACGTTTCAGAAACATTTCCTTGGAAAAAAAAAATTAACTTACTAAGTTATCATTGTCAAAAACAACTTTGAGTTTCTCAAATGTCAAACGTTTTGAAAATAAAACAACAAAATTAAATTTAAACTCCTTAAAACTCATAACAATTTCTTTAATTATTAAGACAACTACTTCTTTCAATAATTAATTCCTTTGGAACATCATGTTGATATTAAACTCTTTAATAAACAAAAAGTAATGATGGTTTAAAGACTATATATTCTTTGGGTGTTGCTATCTACACACAACACAACACAACACATCACAAATCTCTCTCTCTCTCTCTCTCTCTCTCTCTCTCTCTCTCTCTCTCTCTCTCTCTCTCTCTCTCTCTCTCTCTCTCCATCCAAATAGCATATCGCAATAGAATGAAGACGTTGGGAACAAATCATACCGCCACAAAAGTATCATGTCATTGGAGACACAACGACATACATGTGATACCTCTCTATACTATACAATATACATATTTGCTCTTTACACATACACACACAACCCTCTTCAGTGAGAGTACAAATAAGAGTGAACAACATGCAAAATCCGTTGGGTTGGTGGTTTGGCCATCTTAGCCACCCCAGTGGAAACACCCCCCACCTCACCGGCGGCCCCATTGATTTTCCCCAATGGAATGGCTCTGTCCCCGTTCGACTTCTTTCTCTCTCTTTCCCTTCTCTTTTTAAAGTTAATGAGTAAATGAGTATCGGGATAGAACGTTGAGAATGATGATATTTTCAAAGTTATATAATAATAATGGTGGAGAGAGAAAATTGATGTGACGCTAATGTGTCCAAAATGGTGATTTTGGAAGTGTTGGTATACCCCTTATCCTAAGTTTTCTCATATATTTTAGTAATTTTTATTCACATCCCCACAGGGTCGGTCTAATCATTATTGGGGTTTGTAAAAAAACTTAAAAAGAGCCATTTATATGTGTGTGTAAGCACGCCCATGTGTATTCAAAATAAACAATATCAAGTAAAAATGACAAATTAACAAAAATAACTTTACAATTAAATAATGTTAAAATTAAAAATAATAACAGTGTTTAACCGTATAAATAATTCATTTTTAAGAATGAGCCCCAAAAGTGATGGCTCTAGGTGGTTGTCTATGTTAACATTAATGATTGCTCAGAACTAACCATGCTTATGATGTGACATCCTAGATTTAATATTTTCATATTATTTTACGAATAAAATAATTTAAAAGGCTATAATACAACATCATCATTGAGGAGGTACATCAAGTAAAAGAAGAGGCGCTAATAACAACACTCTATTTTTTTTGAAAGATTTCAAAATGACTATATGTAAACCCTAGTCCATATTAGGATCGTTTTTCTCTACTTTATAAAAAATAGTACAACAAATCAAGATTGTCAAGATTGAGAACCCACTTGAGATTTTTTTTTGTATTTGTAAGATCGAGATCATAAGATCAGTTAGGATCAAAAGATCCTATTAAGAGTTATTTGTTACTTCTTAATGGAATCATTACATGGATACTTGGTTGTAGGTATTCAAGCTCATCCTTGAGAGCATGCAATAGGTGTGACCGCATAAGGTCTCATAAAAAAAAAATCAAAGAACGGTTTGTTCTCCTTCACATAAAATCAGCAATTAATCATAAAAGATACAAGAAATCTAGGAATAAAAGAAACTCGAAATATGAAAACCTAAAATATCAACTTTAATATCTACCTTCATCTGTGTAATCATCCTTTAATATCTGTAATGCACCACTTTGGAAAGGCTCTAACACATTCTTTAAGTTCGTTCACATGGACTCACTCTCTACTCTTGGTTCGATCTCCCCCCTCCCCCCTCTTGTTGTTTAAGCATATGTATAATGCGACATTAGGTTGGATTTATTAGAGAGAATCGTAGAGAATAGAATTAAGTATAAAATTAATGGTTTTTTATGCTATCAAATTTGAAAATGAAATAACCATATGGTGGTTGTAATTTTTTTTCCTCTAATTTTAGTTTATACTTAATTCTCCACCAATGCTAAAGAAATGAAAAAATAGTTTTTTTAATCTATATATTGATCCAACTTGAGAATTCATAGAGAATAAATATACATACATATATATATATATATATATATATATATATATATATATATATATATATATATATATATATAGGGTCAGTAACTATGGGGCACCTGTATCCATTGTGTACTTTGGGAACCTGTATGCACCGTTAGATCTTGAATTTTAATGGTTCAGATTGCAGTGGCAAAAGGGTAATTAACTTAAAAATGGATGCACGGGTGCATAAATTCTCGCGCACGGAAGGGCAAAATCGAAAGATGCTTGAATTCAGAAAATATTCTATCCGAATCTAAACAAAGATGATGCATCTTCATCCAATTTATTGGATTCGTCTTCAAACACGATGCATCTTCATCCAATTCAATTTCAAACATGATGCATTTCGACCATATTCATTCTCGTCTTTGTTCCATCATTATGCATCACCAAAATCGTGATGCATTTCGGCTATATTCATCCTCGTCTTTGTTCCATCATTATGCATCACCAAAATCGTGATGCATTTCGACATTTAAACGTGTTAATTTCGTGATGAACGTCTTCAATGTATTCATCATTGTCGTGATGCATTGCTGTTGTGCATCATGTTTGAAACAACCAATATTTTATTTAGTTTCCTAAATAAATGATAAATATTAAATTAAATCTTATAATTTAACAATATTATTAAACATTCCCAAAATGCCCTTAATGCACCCTTTGTAAACAAGCAATGCATTTTTGGTTCCCATTTGGTTCCCGATGCATATGGTGCCCCATAGAACCTCAATCATATATATATATATATATATATATATATATATATATATATATATATATATATATATATATATATATATATATATATATATATATATATATATATATATATATATATATATATATAGAATATGGTTCGTGTGAGTACCTAAAAAATGCAGAGTACCGTGAGTACCTGTGAACACACGGATTTCAGATGTGAACTTGCTCCGAAAATTTTATTTTTTTTTAAATTTTTTTCATATTCATTTAGATACAAATAATATAAGGCTATTCGTAAAAATTTATATACATTTGCACTTTCTATCATCTTAAAAGTCATGTGAACGTGAAAAAATTCATGTGAATTTGCTTAGTTGTGAACACACGTTCACAACAGTGCAGTTCATGTGAACACACACGTTTCACATAGTTCTAGTGTGTATTTAGGTGTGATTTTTTGCAAGTAGTCTTATATTATTAATTTAAACATGATTATGAAAAAAAATTTCAAAAAAAATGTTTTTAAGCGAGGTACCTCCGGTACTCCGCAAAACTAGTGGTACTCATTTGAACCCAAATCTACATATATATATATATATATATATATATATATATATATATATATATATATATATATATATATATATATATATATATATATATGTATATATATATATATAATTCAAGTATCATAACTTGTAATTTGTCTTCATTTCCTTTCTCTTTGATTCTCTCCACCAAACGTAACATTAATGTTTGTGTTTTTGCTTCATCACCAAAATCTTAATGACCGACATACTCTATCCCTCTCTTCTCTTGTTAGGCTTCCATAAATAAAACTCCCTCGTACTTTTTTTGTCAGCATGAGTTAGGTTGGTATATGTGTGTCACATTCCTAATGATTTAATACAATAGATATATATCTTACTTTTGAAAGAAAATCCATATAAAAATAAAATTATTAGTTTGTTAAAGTTATTGGGTTTAATAATATTACAAGATAATGTATTTTGCTCCTATTGTTTTAGTATTTATGTATACTTACAAATTATAATAATATTATTAGTATTAGTAAAGAAATGCGGGGCTAATCCTCCCTCAAATTTTAGTTATTTATTGATGGGCCTTATATGCTAAAAGTTAATTGTCAGTTTTTGGTTATATCATTACCAATTTGGATATTTGAATTCAGTTGTTAACATCTTATTGTTATTTATTATAGAATTATTTGTAATTTATTAGCATTTATATATGTGTATGTTTTGTAGATGGAAGCAAGTCGATCAAGTGCCTCGGGTGGACATGAAAAACATGGTAATCAAGCACTTCTTCGTATTTGTATTCATTCAACAATTCAAGAATCAAGACAATAGTCTAACAAACATTTTCAAACGACCTTAGTTATTTGGGTCTTTACTTTTTTTTAAAATGTTTTTTTTATATGTTTTATAAAATATAAAACATGATAGCAAAGCCTAACATAAAAGTTAGCCCAAGCCCAACAAAAAGATTAATTTTTTAAAATTTAGAAATAAAACCCAAAATAAATAGTTTTAAGCTAAAAACCAAACAAAACCTGTAATAACCCAAAAACCGAAAGACCATAGGTTTAAACTGAAAACCCGAAAAATTTGAAAACCAAACGATTTCTCTTATCCAAAAACTAAAAATTTTCGGTTTGTATCTGGCTTTGGCCAAAAACCGAACTGAACTGACACATGCATATTCGCGTCGGGAGGTATTAAGAGGTAAATAACGATAATAACATTCATTGATAGAAATCGGTATTAATATAATATAATTAATGATTGATTAACTATGTATGGTTAGTAAATCATACTTATTTTCTAAGTCATTTTAAATAAAAAATGATTCAATTAAGTAATGAAATAAATTTTGTTTTTAATTGTGTTGTTAGCAGTTAGCAGATGAAGGAGAACTCTGCCGGTCTGCCCGGTCCAGTGGCCCGTTAAGGACTTGTAATTCTGATGATCGGTGAGGTTATTAACACATATATCTACGACGATCAAACGGTGTAAGTATCTCAGGTGATGGTGGTGGCGGACGGTTGTTTACAAGCGGCATAATATGGAAACTTCTGATTCAGATGAGCCTGAGAAAAACCGACCTCATATGAACAACTCGCAAATGGCACGTCACCCTAACCCTTCTCCCGAAAATGGCACTGTAAGTTCTAACCCTCTAATTATCTTGTCTATCTGCTAATTCTTTATTTATAACCTACTTAATGCATTACCATGTTCATTGATACTATTACATGATCATCAGCCCAAGTGGAACTTCAATCTATAGGGTTTTGATACGCCCAATATTAGGGTTTCACATTATAGTTTTGGATGTCGGTGTTTTGTATATTCATTTAGCGCTTCTGCTGTATTGATGTAAATCACAAGGACGGAGGATTCTTATAGAAATAGTGAAGTTAAATGAAGGATGAATATTGAAGATTTCTGTTCCCCTTCCCTGATATGGTTCAATATTTCATGTATGCGTCTTAAATGTAAGGTTAAGGTTGAGATTGAAATTGAGAAAGAATAGTTACACATGGATTGGTGTTGTAAGTGTGGGTTCAGGGTTCTTGATTTGGGATGCTTGGGCAAGTGTTGGTTTATCTCTTGGAGTAGAATCCACCAATCACGGCGCAACAAATTATATTGCCAAATGTTAGGGGTTCATTTAAGTGTACGGCCATAGCATTTGCGATGACGCCATTCAACAAGATTGATATACTTGGCACACATGGTAGCAGCTGACTCGGGGATTGTTTTTAGAAATTGGAGTATAAAGTAAAATAACGTGCTAAAAGGGTGAACATGCAAGTCTCTTTCTTGTATTTCCTACAAGATATATTTTATACCCAATTTGAGTTTAAGATTGAAAGCAAAAAAGGTTCTTTTTAAATTGGATTCAGGGTCTCATTAAGGGGGTGTTTGGGATTGTTTTTTGAAAATAACTTATGAGTTCTATAAACTAATAAGCAGTGATTACAAAACTTGCTTTTGAAAAATAGTGTTTGGATTAGCTTATTATTTCTGAAAACTAAATAAGCAGTAAGTAGATAAATTTAGTGTTTGGATTTGCTAAATTAATAGACTTACCTGCATTTTCTCAAAAAGCATGTACATTGATGCTTTTTAGCGTTTTCATCCTTTCCAACCACAAATAAGTGCTTATATGTATTTTCATCCAAACATCAGTTTTGAGGTTTTGAGTTTTAAAATCTTAAAAAAGCAAATAAGCACCCTCATAAATCAATCCAAACAATCTCTAAGAACATGGTTTCAAGGTTCTTCATTTCAATTTCTTGTCTAAGTGTGGGCTTGATTCTTTTAAAGCAAGACAGACATGAGTCCTACCCAACAAATTATATAAAAACAGATATAGGCTCTGGCTCGTAACATATCGATCTTGTGAACTCTTACTACATATGGGTAGCCAATGATTGCTGGATAAATTTACCTTTCATGGTCCCTTGGTTCTAGCTATCGTGCTTAGTTCTTTGAAGTCCTAGAGATTGAGACATTTACATCAGTTCATATTTGAAACAAACTAAAAATCAATTAAAATAAGTGGTGTGACAGTGAGGGTACTACTAATTTCCTTCACCAGTTAGAGAGCGGACAATTAATCGAGTCCCAAAAAGCAATAAGTTTGGGAAAACCATCCGTCCAAAAAGATCAAATTGATTTGAAAACGTCATAGTGGTGACTGTTGACTCCATAGCGACAAAGTGACGCAAACAACCTACATTTTGGATTTTGCAATCATTGATTCTGCTTTGACAAAAACAAATAATGATTAAAAAGTTGAAACAACCTGCAGAAGATAAGCTCACCCTGCACCGTGAAACATATATACGGCTCTTCCACCGACCGGGATTCCTCTTTATAGTTTATACAATACAGATTATTACCTATGTTTGCACATTAATATTATGTGAATTAAAAAGATACCTAAATTTGAGCACAAAGTAACCCAAATCATAGGCAAAATTGGAATCCAAGAAAACTAGGAAACCTTCTAAAAGGTCATACAAATTTATGAACCAACTACCAATCAAACCTGCCTTGAAAGCTTTATAGGTTTTTCCTGTTGAAGAAGATTAGAAATTTAGGCAAAATCATAGCCAGAAGTTACTAAATAGAATGAAGACAATTAGAGCAAAGAAGTAACTAGGATAGGATCTACTATATGTTACAATAAAGCAAACCAACTTAAATAATCTGGATCTTAGAACTATGTTCTGTTAAACAATATTAAGGATTTAGGATTTCATGGCAAAATCATACTCACCGACAAATGCCAAGGTGAGAGAAGAGGGCAGACCATGGATAACTACTACAAAACTGGCAAGTCGAATCAACTAAGTTAAATGGCAAAGCGATCACAGGCATTGCTTCAGTGAGGTGAAAGAAAACAATGAGGATGATTGGTGGTGGAGCCAGAGGGCTGAGGGCAGAGAGGGTGGGCTGCTGCCACTGACATGACTCATGAGAATGATGGTGAGATAGCACTGGATGAGGTCAGCCAACTTTTTCAGTTGTATGGATATGAAAAGTTACTAAAGTTACTCCAGTGTAGAAACCATTGATTACAAGTGATGAACGTTGCGACCAATTTAAGTAGTTTTTGACACACACACTAGAAATATGTACCTGCTAAGTCTGATTTATAGACTTGCCACATGTGTTTCATTTGCTTATGGAGATATATTTTTATCTATGCTCCAAAAGATATTCATCTGTATGTAATTTTCTGTAAAGAACTTACTAGTATACAATTGCGACAGCCCTTGGTGAATTTTTCAAAAAAATTCGTTGAAGAATATCTGATGGCGGCTGTGAATTGTTGTGAAGATTTATAACTGTAAAATACTCATGTTCTATTTAATGTATGTACTGTCATGTCCTAGGCTGATTTCTCAAATGGTTACTATGGTGAATATATGAGAGCAACTATTGTCATATAGATTGAATAAATATATGAGACCAAGTCATGGAAAAACACTGGAAAGTATCTTCCACCTTTTAATGTTGTTATGGGGGCAGCGCTGAGCTGGTGAGAGATTGTGGCAAGTTACATGATGCTGGATTCAAGGGACTCATGGTTTATTGTGTGGTTGGAAGCAATCTGATAGCAGGCAAAGATGAATGTTTTGCAGGAAGAACTCTGGAAGATGAATTATAGTTTCAATACCACTTTCTATATGGTGTATGAGAATTGCCACCATTTGCTCATTTTAGATACTTTCCTTCTTAGGAAGCCTTTTTTTTTGTGACAGTGCTTCCTTATTGTATTCTGTGGGATAAACTTAGAAGGTCTAAGTCTCTAAGACAGAAACTGACCGCCATTAGAAAAAAACTTGATTTCTTGTTCCAATTTGGTGTAAGGGTCAAACAGAATACGACAAATAAAAAGGCCCTCGTGATTGTAAGAGTAAGCATGTTATAATAACTTCATACCAACTTTGAATTTGACAAGTGCTAGTACTTTCCTTCAGAAAAGAAAAGGTGGAATCTAGTTATAGAAAGGAAGGAGTAAAACAATTAAACAAATTGTCATTCACATGCTGAACTATATTTTTGGTATGACTATTGTTACTATACTGTTTTCGAGAATTTGCATAAATTAGTGTGATTTCTCCCGTGTATTCGTACTTTGTTGTTTGTTACTTTTAAAGAGCATGCCTATTCTGTGGCATAAACTCTTTCTTATGATGAGGTTGATCTTATATCCAACTTATAGTGAAGCTTCGACTCGCAATGAGTTATGAGTTCACATACATATATTTTTTTTCTGCTCAGTCTTTAAGTATCCCTCTGTAAGAGAAAAAAATACCTAAAGTTCTTTTATGCTATTGTAGGTTGATGCAGCAGTGCTGCAGTATCAAAATCAGAAACTAGTTCAGCAGTTAGATGTCCAGAAGCAGGAGTTACACGATCTGGAAGATAAAATTAAAGAATTAAGACAGGAGCAAACTTCGTACGATGATGTTTTGATTACTGTTAATCAACTATGGAGTCAGGTAAGCTCTTATTCATAGTTTCTTCTTTTTAACTTACATTGCCTATTTATTATCTGAAAATTTAAATTTTTTAGTTGGACGATGACTTAATTCTCCTCGGAGTACGAGCAGGGGCAGGACAAAGTGCCTTAGAAGCATTGCAGCATGCAGACTCTTCCCGGGGTCTGTAACATGCTCCAGCACTCTAGAATCTAATACACTTAATTACTTCTTCCACATAATTAAAGGTACCCATTTACTTTGTAGGATCAATCCCGTCATGTCCTGCAGAGGAAATATTCCTGTGCAGACTTGTGAAGTTGGATTCCATTGGAAAACATGGAAGCGAAGAACGTCTCATGTACATCAAAGAAGCACTTGCTTTGCGACATTCGTCTACCCTGAAATTGATGAAATTAATAGAAGATACTATTCAAGTGCTGATGGCTAAAATTGAGAGCATTGATCAATCATTGCATGAAAATTCATCTGCAGAAGGTCAGTGGTGACCTTAGAAGGAGGTCCACATTCTTCCATGTTTATGCACCAGTTGTATTTTATTACTTTTCTAGTCCTGTAGTATATCACAACGGCCTACTGATGAAGGACCGTGCTACGTTTCAGATGCAATTATTCAAATGCATAAGATTGACGACTTGATGAAAGAGGAAGTTAAACATTTATGTCTAATTATTGAGGCTCTCAATGTTAAGCATAAAGAGTATGCTGATATGATTCAGAGTTACAGTAATAGCCATTCTGTGGATCAGTCCGAGGTCAAACGAATTGCAGGTTTCAGGACTTCTGCATCTGAAAACATAACATGCTTTTGAATTTATTATCTGACATGTCTCTACTGATTATGTTTATTTTACGTGATCATGCTCATAAGGTGACCTGGAGGATAGCATGGCAGAACTTGAAGAAAGTAGAAGAAAACTAGTAAACTTAAAGATGCAGAAGGACAGGCTTTCTGGTGTGCAATCTCCAGTTCCATTTGCCGTTAATGGAAGTATTTCACCGGAAAATACTGTAGATAAGACTATGGGATTACGTGATTTAAAGGACTCAATCGATGAAGCTAAGGTTTGCTTTGTTTCTTGCCATTTAACTGCTCTCTCATGTGACCTCACGGCTCACACATGAAAGTATTAAGTTTTAATTGGTGTAGATATTGGCATCTGACCGTCTCTCTGAGCTTCAAGAGGCACAAGAGGACAATTCAGTCTTATCAAAACAGTTACAGGATCTTCAGGTTGTAAGCAGATTTTCTTTTTCTATTCTGTATCGGCTGGTGTGTGATGTAACTTGTGTTTTGGCAGAATGAACTGAAGGATTCCAAATATATATACACGTCTCGGCCTTACACACTACTTAATGATCAACTTCCATATTGGAAATCTGAAGTGGAGCGGTTCAGGGCTCTGGTAGATTCTTTGCAGGTAAAGCTGTTGATTTTTACTGAATTTTCTACTATTTCTGCTTTGGCTTTGCTGTGCATTTTACAAATACAACTCCAGGCTGATAGGGCTTCGGTTATACGGAAGGAGAAAGAGCTCAGCGTAAAAGCGGAGTCAGTAGATGCTTTGAGGAATCCAATTAACAATGCAGATGCTACTATTGAAGAACTTGAGCTCCAGCTTCAGCAATGCATCAATGAGAATAATGAGTTAGAACTGAGAATGGAAGAAGTTGTCCAAGATTCAGGTAACATAGCTGTAATAATCAACTTCTCTCCATAATATTGTACACTTCATTTATACATGGATATGCTATTTTACTAAAAGTGTAATTGTTGCA
Source organism: Centrapalus pauciflorus (assembly GCA_020465985.1). NCBI lineage: Eukaryota > Viridiplantae > Streptophyta > Magnoliopsida > Asterales > Asteraceae > Centrapalus > Centrapalus pauciflorus. The sequence goes on from JAANYP010006093.1 coordinate 157,310, forward strand.
GAACGGAAAGACATTAAAGAAGAATTTCAGGTCATGGCATCGGCTTTGACCAAAGAAATTGGAATGATGAAATCACAGTTGAATCGTTGGAAAGAGACAGGATGTGCAGCCGTTTCCTTACAGGAAGAGGCCCAGTCACTTAAAGCTTTGGTGGACAAAAAGGTGGCTTCTTACTTTCATATTATATGAACTGTGTATTATTTTCTTTATTTTATTATTGCATTCTGATAATTTTCTTTAGTCTTCCACAAAGCTTGACATTGTTTCTTTGCTTATAGACTAGTGAACATAAGGACTTGGTGGATAGCTGTTCTAAGCAGAGTGCTGAGATCAAGTCTTTACATGACCATGTAAGTTTTCTACTTGGCTCACATTTGAATTATATACTTGATACAATTTTTTAGTTAATAGATTTATAAGGTAATGTTGTCATCGAGAACTATTGATGAATGATTCAAGCTTCTGTTGGTGACCTGCTGCAGATTGAGAGGCTGCAGAAGGAAAAACTAGAATCACAAATCTTTCTTGATATGCTTGGGAAGCGGATATATGACAATAGGTATTGAATTGGAAAATGGCATGAAATAGTTGTGTGCTTTCAATATTATTTTGATTTAGGCTAGGTTGCGTACTTTCAGAGTGTTCCGATTTTGTAATTCGGTAACCTGGAAAACCGGTAGTTACCATGCGACACATATGTTGTCATTGTTTTGATTTAGGTCGGGTACTTTCATAAGTGTTCTGATTTAGACTGTGTACTTTCAAAAGTGTTTCAATATAGTAGTTGAAAACTTGATTATTGATATCAACTTGCATTAATATAATGTTAGGTTAATCACACAAACACACACACGATCACAAATAAACAACACAAGTATTTACGTGGTTCGTTTTAAACTGACATACGTCCACGGGGCCAACTAGGGTTGCTATTAGGCTATATTTTCTTTCTAATCACAAATGTGGGATAAAAGAACAACTAAAGAACCAATGTGGGACAAGGGCCGACTGCCACTTGAATACCCACAGAGCCTACATCCATAACAATCTCCCACTTGGAGGCTTCGGAGCCCGGATAACTGCGCTCCACAAGCTTGCCTTTCTGTACTTTTGTATAAAGCCCCACTAACCTATTAAGCTCAGATCTCCGTAGTTGCCATTGGCCTCCTCAACATTATTCTTGAAGACTAGCTGAAGCCCTACACAACTTCAACTTATCCAACGTTACAGATTTTGTAAACAAATCTGCTAAATTTCTTCGCACCTGAGATGTTCTTCAAATCCATAGTTCCTTCACTAATCAGACCTCTAATGAAGTGATATCTCATTTCAATGTGTTTCGCCTTCCGATGATAAATTGAATTTTCTCAAGTTTAAGAGCACTCTCGTTATCACAATGTATCGTGTAGTCTGTCTGCATTTTGTCTAACTCTTCAAGGAAGTTCCTTAACCAAACTAGCACTTTACTGGCTTCGGTCATAGCCATGTACTTTGATTCTGTAGTTGAAAGAGCTACACTTTATAGAAGTTTGGACATCCAGCTGACTGCAGTTCCTCCCACTATGAAAACATACCCAATATTGCTTCTGAAAGTCTTTTTACATCCACCCAAATCAGCATCAGTTTACCCTCTTAGAATTACCTCTTTACCTCTGAAGCATAACCCCATCTTTAAAGTACCCTTGAAATACCTGAGTATCCATTTAACCCCTTCCCAGTGTTCTGTTCCCGGATTAGACATGAAGCGACTAACAACTCCCACTGCATGAACAATATTAGGTATACAGCACACCATAGTGTACATGAAGCTACCAACTGCGGATGCATAAGGAATCTTTGCCATATCTGCTTTATCTTTTCTCGAAGATTGATCTTTGGTAAGACAGTAGTGACTTAGAGGTGTATTTCTCAGTTTTGTCTTCTCACAATTCATGTTGAATAACACATTTCCGATGTAGTTTTGTTGGGAAAGTGTCGAAGAACCATTCATCTTATCTCTGATAATGCTCATCCCGAGCATCTGTTTGGTTGGATCCAAGTCTTTCATCTCGAACTCCTCAAACATTTTTTTCTTTAACTTGCAGATTCCACTCATATCAAATCATTTATATAGATAAGTAGAATAATATATGACCCCTTGAATTTCTTTATATAGCATCAGTGGTCCATTTCACATCTTCTGTACCCGGTCTTAATCATAAAGTTGTCAAACTTCAGATACCACTGTTGGGGTGCTTGCTATAAACCGTATTAGACTCCTTTTCAGTTTAGAAACCAGATTTTCTTTAGCAGTAACCTGAAATCCCTTAGGTTGTGCCATTATCTTTATCAGGATCGTCGTGTAATAATCAATAAACTTCATGCTGATGTATTCTCCTCCATTGTCCGATTTTAAGCACTTTACCTTCAAATTAGTTTTTAATTCAACAGCCGTTTTCCATCTCTTAAAGTATCAAAAACTTCAAATTTATTTTTAAGAAAGTAAACCCATACCTTGTGTGTCGAATCATAGATGAAGGTCACATAGTAGTTCAAACCTCCCAAGGAAGAGACAGGTGTCAGACCATGCACGTCCGTGTGAACTAGCTCCAACTTCTGAGCTTTGGGTGTCTGACCAGTCTTCACAAAAGAAACCTTCTTTCCAAGTACACAAAACTCGGAATCTACCTTTTACAAATCTGGAAGCTTTCCTCTGGCGACGAGCATCTTCATCCCCTTTTCACTCATATGACCAAGTCGTTGATGCCACAGAGTTAACGGCTTTATCCCATTCGTTACAACATTGACCTCATCCTCAGAAACGCCAGCCATATAAAGAGTACCCCTCTTTTTTGCCTTTGGTGATTAGGAGATTTCCTTTGACTACCTTTTCCACTGACCTCCACCGAACGTAACATCGTATCCCACTTCATCTGCCCAATCAAGATTAGCATCTTCTTGAGACTAGGGATGACCCGAACGTCTTTCAGTGTCCAAGTGGAGCCCATTGACGTCTTTAAATCAATGTCACCCATTCCTGTGATATCCAGAGAATCGTTATTAGCCAAACGAACTTTACCGAAATTACCTGTTCGTAGATTTTTCATCGCCTTCGTGCTAAAGGTAGCATGAAAAGATGCGCCTGAATCCATTATCCGTGACTTATAGAATTCTCAATCCTTTCTTTCTGATGATTTAGGGCACTGTTTCTTGAAGTGACCGGTGTCTTTGCAATTCTAGCAAGTTATATCCTTCCTAGGCTTAGACTGACTCCTCCTCGATTTTGATCTACCTCTTTCGTTTTCTCGTTCTTTCCTCCTACCTCGCCATTCAGTACTCAGTAATGAACTCGAAGATTCTTCGGTGCTCTTCCTTTTGATATCCTCACTGAGGATAAAATCACGAATCCCCTCAAAAGTCAGCTTATTTCTCGGATGACATACTGATCGCAGTAACTGTTTTTGACCAACTATCCGATAATGAGGATAACAACAGTATTGCTTGCACTTCTTCATCAAACTCAATATCAACTGATAACAAACGAGATATAATAGTATTGAACTCGTTAATGTGTGAGGTAACGTATCCACCCTCCTTCAATCTGGTATTTACTAGTTGTCTGATCAGAAATACTTTATTCGAGGCAGATGGCTTCTCTTACATGTTGGAAAAGGCTGTCATCAAACCCTTGGCAGTCATCTCTTTCAGAATGTTGTAAAAATTGATAACGGGCTAGGGTTGCCTACTCATCGTCCGTCATCTCTTCAGGTTTCCCTATCAAGGCTAACTCCAGATCTTTCTGACATAAAAGATCTTCCAATTGCATCTTTCACCATGCAAAATTCTTTCCGTCAACTTCTCAATATTGTACTTCCCGTCTTCAGCCATTGTTCACAAAAAGAATAACCGAAGGAATACCAGTTACTGTTCAAACACAGCAGCGGCGGCCGGAACATAACGGTTGTTCTATTGAACTCTAAGACTTACAAACCAAGAAATGGCAAAACCACAAAACCAAACGCAATTAGGGTTTTCTGTGCGAAACGGGATTCCGAACTTATTAGGGTTTTCGGGGACAGCAGCGGCAGATTGGCTGCGCAAACCAGTAAAAAAAATACAGGCGGCAGCAGCAGGTGCGAAGTGATCTGACTAACCAAACAAATGACTTGAGCTCTGATACCACTTGTTTGGTTAATCACACAAACACACACACACACACGATCACAAATAAACGACACAAGTATTTACATGGTTCTGTCTAAACCGACCTACGTCCAACAGGGACAACTAGGGTTTATATTCAGTGATAATAAATCAAGTACAAGGCATATATCAATATATAGTTTGCTATTAGGCTATATTCTCTTGCTAATCAGTAATCACCAGTGGGATAAAAGAATAACTAAAGAACCAATGTGGGACAAGGGCCGACTGCCACTTGAAAACCCACGAAGCCTACATCCACAACATATAATAACGGTCCGAAGGAAGGCGTCAATGAATGAAACATTGATGCAAAATAATACCAATTATTAGATTGTTCAACCACTAAATCGGAACACTTTTGAAAGTACACATTCTAAATCGAAATACTTTTGAAAGTACACAACCCAAGTCAAAACATTAACAAAGTACACGTCAGCATGGTAACCAGTAGTATCAGTTTTCCAGGTCACCGAACTACCAAATGGAAACACTTTGCCAGTACACAACCTAAATGTGCAAAAAAAAAGCATGCAGCCTAAATTGAAATAGTTAACAATATTGAAAGTACTGAACTATTATTTCATAGAGTCATACCATTTTCCCACTAGAATTTGATGTGGCAACAATTTATTTTCATGTATACAGTTTATTGTTATTTTCTTTTTGTTTCCTGTGCTTTTCATGGCGGCAATTCTTATTTTTGATGTGAATTTAAATTTTACTTCCTTGGGTACAAGGGATGTGATGGAAATCAGAGAATCTGAACGGAGAGCTCATTCGCAAGCTGAAATTTTGAAGCGTGCTTTTGATGAACATGGTTTAGAATTGAGGATTAAAGCTGCTAAAGAAACCGAGGTTGCTTGCCAACAAAGATTGTCACTTGCTGAGGCTGAAATTGCTGATTTAAGAGCTAAATTGGATGATTCGGACAGGTTTGAGTTATATGCCTCTCTGTTGCACTTAAGGCTGAAAGCATATAAACACACTAATGTCATATTACACGATTATTTATTTGTTTGAATGCGATGATTGTTGGTGAATTCCTCAACTGAAATCGTAGCTGAGATCATACTACGGCAGGATCCAGAAACTTGTTAAATTATTTAGTACTTGGTTCAAACTTCAAAATTCCATATTTTGACTATTGTACTTGCATGATAGTTATTCCACAGAATTCTTACATCACCTTATGCAACTTCAATGAGAAAATTCTGCTCAATGTACAGGGATGTTTTTGAACTTGCGGAGGCCATCAAGATAAAAGATGGAGAAGCAGAGTCATATATTTCCGAGATTGAGGTAATTTTGTTTAGTGTTAACATGCTTACTTTGGTGTCATGTTCTTTTTAATCATAGTTTTTGCCATCTTTACATTTTGTTTCATCTGATCACTGGTTCAGACTATTGGTCAAGCTTACGAAGATATGCAGACGCAAAATCAGCACTTGTTGCAGCAAGTGATGGAGAGGGATGATTACAATATCAAGGTTATCATTTGCTCCTTCGCCTCCTGATAGCATCTGATTAGATGATGCCATCCACTAGAGATGGCAATCTCAGTTCGTTTATGCAAAAATGGGTGGTTTGGGTTCTAATCTAATGCTAACGGGTCAAAAGAGGAAAATTTAAAATTTTAGATGGAAAAGAAACAGGGCAATCAGGTTAAAATAGCCCATGGCATTATCAATTGCTAGTAACTTCGTATATTATTTAATTAAATAAATTGGTTCATTTTCAAAAAATGGCTTTTATATTCATATTTAATATATTAATTATTTATGAAATTAAAGAAAGCGACAACATGTTCGAGAGGTAACCAATCCATCCATATTGCCAAACATAACGTCCAGTGTGTGGGGGTTAATTACTTAATTGCCTCTAATTTTTCCTGTGGTCCTATTGTTACAGCTGGTTTCCGAGAGTGTGAAAATGAAACAATCACATACTTCTCTACTTTCCGAAAAGCAAATACTAGATAAACAGCTTCAGCAGGTTAATTCAGCAGTTGAATCCCTAAAATCACGGATTGCTCATTCTGAAGAGCAGGTATAGTTTCTCTTTGCTCGTAACCTCTGTGGCTGTGCGGTTCTCTAACTTGAGATTTAAATTATAATCATGTGTGTAGATGAATGGTTTCATTACAAATGCTCTGAAATCTACCGAGGAAGATAGGCACCTTGCATTCAACCTGGAAAACAGCAAGTTGGAACTATCCAATGCTGATAAGGAATTGAAGTGCCTTAAATCGTTGTTTTCTTCATCAGAGAAGGAGCATGATCTAATCCACCGGAAGATGGAAGAAATTCAGGATGAGTTGGACAGTGAAAGGTAGTAATGTAGTATTCTTTCATATTATCAGATTAAGTTCTCTTTTCGAGTGGTCAACAATCTTTCAAATCTGTCTCTGAAGAGACTTGAACTCACAACCTAAAGGTTGTGAAGACTTGGTTAATTTGTAGAAGTACTAAGAATATGGGAGTTGTTAAAACAGAATGGACAGGAAGAAGCTAGATGAGGAGCTTGCCGAACTAAACTTGAAGGTTACAGAATTGCAATTAGGAAGTGGGGAAGCTGCAATTCAGAAACTTCAGGATGAAATCAAGGATTGCAAGTCTATTCTCAAGTGCGGTGTTTGCTTTGATCGGCCAAAGGAGGTATATATTATATATATACACTCTATACCATCATTGTATTATTACTTGTTTATATAATACCTTTTACCAACACATGCTCCTATCTTTTCTTCTTTTATTCTAGGGAAAATGGCTGGTAAAGATAACATAAAATTCAAAATACAACATTTCATGATCATTTCTCGGCCTAAAAAGTTGAATTTCTTGTCCTTTCTTGGCCTGAAAAATTGAATTTCATATCCATCCTTGGCAAAAATAGAACTTTTGATGATCCTTCCTCAGCCTAAAAATTTTTATGATGCCTTTATTCTCAAATGTTGGAATTTATGTTAAACTTTTTTGGCCATTTGCACCTTATTTTATGCACATTTTAAACTTACCTATTCTACCAGGCATATTTGTTTTATTACTTTTTATATGGTATCTAAACAACCCAACCCAACACAGCTCAAGCTCGTTCTTCTTTCATCATTTGTCCCGTTTTCTTATTCTTGAGTTTCTTTGATGCAACTTCCAAGTGCTCTCAAAGCTCAGTGTCATGTGGTTTGTGTGCAATCTTTTAACGCATATTGCGTTTTAATTTTGGATTTATATTCGGCAGGTGGTGATTGTGAAGTGTTATCATCTATTTTGCAATCCATGCATCCAAAGGAATTTAGAGATCCGTCATCGCAAATGTCCTGGTTGTGGCATGGCGTTTGGGCAAAATGATGTCCGATTTGTGAAGATATGACCAAGTTAGATTGCAATATAATATTAGGAGCATGGCAGAAATCGTTTTGATGCCCCATTCTTCAGGGGTCGTAATTAGTTGCTTGGTATGAAAGCTTAGAAGAATCACTAGGGGCTTAATGAAAACTGCTTTAAAAAGATTGATGAGCAAAAGTTTTTAGTGACAAAATCTTTACAAATGCTACTCAAAACAGTTACTGGTTCCGATTGTTGGGAAATCGGGTTGTAAAGTTTGTTTATTATAGACGTATTTGGTTGATGTGAGATGTCATTCCGGTTTGTAGCTAGACCTGACAATTGTAGGCACGAATACACGAATTCATGAGAGACACGACATGACAGGTATATATCTTAAAAAGTGAGATAGAACTTATTGTCTTTTGTGTATTCATATCGTGTCAAATTCGTATCTGACACGTGAAAACGACACGAATACACGAATTGTCAGGTCTTTGCAACAATGTCGTAAGGTGTTTCTTTGCCATGAGTTGATTTATGACAAGTTGTATGGAGTTCCTTTTGATTTGAATGGAATTCCTAATGAAGGAATTGTTTTTGATAAAAGACGTCCATTGTGAACCATCAAAAGCAATTTCTTTTTGTAACCTCAAAAACTTTCTTGATAGGAATTTCAGTCGAATAAAAAAAGGACACTTAAATATACAAAAACTAAACAATTAAAAAGCGCGAATATTAAAAAAAAAACTAACATGTTTTTACGTTTTTCATCTCTTCATATTATTTTTTTCAAGACAAGTTTTCAATTTAAATTTTTTTCATTTTGGTTTAGTAAAATTTGGGTATTAAAACTTGATTTTTCAGAAAAAATTGGTTTAATAATTAAAATTGTACTCCAATAGTTAAATTTCACAAAACTAGAATTTTTTTTTTTAACTTGAGCACTTTTCGTTAAAAAAAATTAACACTACAAAAATGTAAAACTCGTAATAAACTCTATTAAAAAGGCTGAAAAGTTATATTTGTTTGTTAACCAAAACTGACAGTAAAGTTGAAAATTTTAATTAAAAATTAGCAAAAATGTATCGACCCTCAAAAGCAAAGTAAAATGTATTGCATTAACATTTTAGATCAGGGTTTACATTACAAAAAGTATATATATCTTATTATATTGAGCATTTTATCAACTTTGGTCCCTGGATGTTTTTTTTTATAGCAAAACTCATGTATCTAGTTATCTTTTTAAGCTTGTTAACTGAAATTTTTTTCCTAAAGTGTAATTGAGAGATTGAACTAGTCAACATTTACGTTGTGCATCAAGTTTGGTTATCAGTGTGTCGATTTCACATCAACATGCTTGATCCCAACAATTCTTCAGCTTTTGGGGTGTAAAACCGAACCTGCGTAGAAAAAGGAGAAAATTACCAGGGAAAGGTATTATAAAATACAAAATTTATCAATAAAGGTATCGTAAAAAATTTTTTACCGAGAAAGGTAATGTAAAATTCTAATTTGGCCAAGAAATGACATGAAATTCAAATTTTAGGTCAAGAAAGATAATCAAATATTATTCTTTACCGAAAAAAAGAGCATAAAATTAAAAATTTACCTTCTTAATTGGTCATAGATGCCCTTTTTTGTCAAATTTGAATTTTATGTTATCTTTCTTGGCCTAAAAAATTTTACATTACCTTTATTGTCACATTTTGAATTTTACATTACCTTTCTTGGTAATTTTCCGTTTGAAAGCTTCAAGAGCACATATCCAATCAAACTACTAACATCCTGAGATTATTGTCACCCATGCAAAGGTAAAATGTATTCAGGTTACAGAGTTACAGCAAAGTGTCATTTAGTCTTTACAAGTATCAATGACTCCAATCATTTCACTCCTACAGATGCCATCAAGTCATCATACTCAGGATCATTGTCTTGTTTTCTTGGAATTTGAGGGGTGCCAGTGCCAGCTTTATGTGGCATGGCAGTAGGGGAGAACGGATCGTATACCTGTGGAGGACGTCCTGATGGCCTACCCAAAGAATACGTGACATTGCCACGTAACTGCTGATTCAATGGACCAAACAGTCCCACGGATGGGTGATTTTGTGGAGCGTGTCCCAAGTTTCCAGGTCTGTGAGGGAAAGGACTGGCTGGTGAACCTGAACCAAACAGCCTAGGACCTGATGATGGAACGTTAAGTCGTGGACCATGACCAGGAAAAACTGGTTGTCTATCTAGAGGGGCACCTGGATGTTGTTGACTCATTGGACGGTGGCTATTCTGTGGCCTATGTAAACCTTGCATGATAGGTGGTGTGCCATGATTGTTCATTCCTGGCCGAAACGACGGTGATTGAGGTGGATGTACTTGTGGATGCTGGGGACGCATAAATTGAGATCCTGGCTGGCTTCCTGGCATAGGAACCTGCAGAGAGGTGGGAGTTTGTCCACGGTGGGCTTGAAAGGTGAAATCATTAGAACTGGGTTGCTGTGGTCTTAGCGTTGTAATGGGTTGGGGCCTTACAGACGGTGGTGGTATTGATGTGGATGTAGTTGACAGGGGAAACCATGAACCAGGTACTGAATTAGGTGCACCAGTATGAGGCACAACTGGTGGCAGTGGTGCAACAGGAGATGGAGGAGATGGTCGAAATGATGAAGATTGAACTCCTGATATAGCAACTGGCTGTGAACCCGATGCCTGAGGTCGAACCATTGATTGCAAAATCTGTGGCATGCTTGGACCCAGAGGTCCAGGAGAGCCAACTGGTGGTTGGGACCAACCACTTGAGGTCAAAGGTCGATCAGGGAATGTAAAAGGAGTAGCAGATCGAGGAATAGGAGACCCAGTTGGCCGCACATTCTGGTTTGGTCCAGTTGGAGTAGGCGGGTTTGGAGTAAAAGGAAGTGGCGCTGAAAAATTCAATTGACCTGGAGCAATCTGCGATGGAGGCAAAGATGGATTCCTAGGGGGACCAGCGTAACCCAATTTAGGCACCTGAAGCATGTGTGGGTGCTGATGAATCGGCTGTGGTTGGGATGGAACATGAGAAGGATTGTGGGGAACTGAACCAAATGGTCCTGGCATGGCAGGCTGTGGACCAAACGATGATGGCATTGCTGCAGAATTTGAAGGGGCAGATGACCTTTGCAAGGGGTTGGCACCAAGCATGGGAACTGATATATTCGGAAAGGGAGGGGTGATGAACCCAGTAGATTGGACGGTTGGAAGCCACTGATTAGGGTATGGCTGAAACTGAGTCAATGGTGGTGCTTGTCCCGATCCTGTAAATGGCTGGACCACTCCTTGGTTTACAAGTACAGGAGGGATGGTATATGAGGAGGGTGTGTCTTGGCTGAGACCAACTGTGTTTGGATTATCACCAGGAACTGAATCCTTTGTAGAAGCAGCCGCCGTGTTTGCCTAATAAAAAAGGGGTCCGATTACAAGAAGAATGATATTGATAACAAATAACCATAGCTATCAAAAAAACAAAATTTCTAAACTTACAACTGGGGTGACCAGTAACTCGATCAGAGAAACTGCGGCATCAATCTTCTCATAAGTTTCAGCAGTAACAAGAACATATAGATCTTCATAATCCCCATGAGTTTCATTGCCATCAGATGAAGTTATCTCAATCTGGTTGTAACAAGAGAGTTAAAAATAAATAAATATTAAACCTGCAGGTTGCATCTCACAACTATTAACTTGAAATGAAAAACATGCAGGCCTGTCCATCAGCAGATGGTTTTGAGAGAGAGTAGGAAGAGTACAAATTCACAATAAATTACCTCTTTTCTTGCATCTGCTTTGGTACCATAAACTCGTATCTTTGCCCCAGTTTCCTAGTACAGGAATTGTAAGTTTGTAACAAGGGTTTTTAAATAAAACTAGTGAAGAGCTCAGCATTGCTGTAGCCTCTAGCATTAGTGATAGTGACAAAGTGAAAATTTATATAGCGAAAGCAGTAGCAATTACCTTTTCCAATCGCTTTTGAGTATCACCCGCAGGTCCAAATATCAGCCCAATAAAATTGCGCCCAGGATATTCTTTGATCTATAAGACAGAAGGTACAGGAGTCGAATAAAAAATTCAAAAGTCTAAAGGCAACCTAAGATATGGCTGTTAACATGTAACTAGAAACAATACCTACTCTCCTAACTAAAGTACCACACATGATATTTGTTATTTGATGGGCACCACACTATGCTATGATACTGTTGTGACACACTACTACAAGACCTAAGGAAAGAACACAAGACAGAAAAAAGAACAAGTGCAATATCCAAAAGTGCACTCACCGGGATTGCAACTTTATCCTCTTTTAACACAGGCTTGTAATCGGCTGGGGCCTTGTAGCTTGGATTCAACTTCAGTATTTCTCCTGCCAATCATCAAACAACCTAAGAATTCACACGTATTGTGTATGGTGAACAAACATCATAATCTCGATCCACTAGGTATCAGGTTAAACCTTACCAATAACCTCACGCCTTTCAAGTTCCAACTCTGATTTCTGTATCAAACAATACATTTTAAGTGAGAGCGTCAACAACATCAAGATTAAAGAACCCAAAAGAATAATACTAACCTGAATACTTTGGTTATCCAGAGACTCTTGAGCTGCACCGTGAGTTACTGATAAATCATGATCATCCCTAGCCTCCATAAGTCCTGATTTTAGTTGTTGCGTAATTTGATCCAGTCTAGTCTGCTCAAATATTGTACCACGACAGAGGCAGCGATATCATTAAGGGTCACCTGGATATGGGAGTCCATGCAAATCATTCACACAGACGACACCGACATTTTAGCACCCAATGGAAAAGAAGAAAGTCTTCAATTGCCACCAGGAGAGCAATACAAAATGTCCCTCCCCAGAAAAGAGACCATAGATGCTCAGATCAAGAAAAAACTATCTATGTGATTAAATATATATTCCACTTCAATGAAAACAAAATTACGTATCACATGAGAAAAGCCTAACGGAAAACATGGAACGTGAAAGGAAAACAAAAAATCGTGATTTTTGAAGAAAACTCCAGAAGTACCTGATATGCTGAAGCTCTCCCCTTTCGAACAAAAGCATCCTGTGTCAAATCAGGGCCCCATTTTGTTTTTCTCAGCACCTGCTTATTACTTTCTTCACCTTCCACATCAGTGCCTCCTGGCTTTTTACCGCCCCGAAAAATGGGTACCAAGGAACCTGATAGCTTGTTTTTTGGTATTACGAACCCAGACTTTTTTGCAAACAAGGAAACCTTTGGGCTCACTGTTGATGTTACAGATGCAGTGGCTGTTATGGCAGTCTGAATGGTGTCCTCCATCCCGGATATTGGTTGAACCTTTGTCGTCATCTTGTTAATGTGTGCATTACCAAATGCTTTACATGAAAAAGTAAATGTATATAAGAGTCAGAAATAAAGCTACCAACAGATTTTTGACACTCAAACTCCTCACTATACCGTAAGCCATTCTGTAACATATTTAAAAAAAAGTTCTTCGGTCAATCCACAGCCAAAAAGTTGAAAATTCAATACACATCATTTATCCAAGTTTGGAGTAGCTCTTGCAGAACCATAAAGCAAGCTGAGTAATACTTTACATCAGATTGGGTGCTTGCAGGTCTTAGAGAGATGGTATCAACAGTCTTTATTAACCTTAATTATACCATGGCCTAGAATGGAAAACTTCAAGCACTCGTTTACAAAACTAGGTGAAGAGAACACTTTATGCATATAAACTTCAGGAATTTGTATTTTATGAGGATGCATAAAGCATTAAATCATAAAGCACCAAATATAAGCATCATATAATCAACTATTAAGGTTAACACAATGTCCAGCCCAGCTTTTGCTGCATCCAATGCATTTTACGCACAATTGAGCTAATAAATTGGAGGAAACTAACACCACCGGCACCGGATGCAACCAAATATCACATGCAAACTGTGGTGCCCTAAACGGAACTGGTAACTGTAGTCTCTATCCTCACAGAAGTGTGCTTTTCTTCAAACACCAGCAAACATTAAAACATAAACAAAACTCATTTGAAGATATTTGACACCAGCTTCAATTCTTACAAACAAACAAAACCGATATCTACGAGCAATAAGTATATTACTTCTAGAATAATTAGCAAGTAATTAATAAAAATTTTGAGCTCTGCAATGTGAATCATGAAAGGGAAGAAAAAACATGCCCTAGTTTTGATAAGTATATTTGCAGAAATTTGCGCTACATTCGAAATTGAAAGAAAATATACTTATCGGAAATGGTTAATCAGGTAAACAACGTCGGTGATCCGGTAGCAGCTAGGTTCCTTCTGCTCTGGAGCTCTGCCGTTGTTCTCGCCGGAAGTGGAGGCGGGGTGATCGACTGAAGTTTATATATTCAACCCGATCGGGTCTGCATCTGCATTTGATATTTCGTTTGATGATCCTTGGGCCACCACCACCCAACCTTATATTTTGGGCCTGGACTGCTACTTCTGCGAATAACAAATTTTAAGGGAAATTTATGCGAAAAAACGCTCATGGGTTATTTTTCGTATTAAAACTAATCATTTTTCATTTCACAGAATATTTATCAAAATAAGTCTTTTTTTTTTAAATGACTTGCAACCTGATGAAACGGTTGCAATCTATTGACCAACCATTCGTTTCCGACAAACATTTTTTCTATCGAACTCATTTGTCTGTGTTTTATTATTCAATTCCACATTTCTTGTTATTTATTTGTTCAAATTTGTGTTTTTTTTTTGAATTTATTTTTTTGGCGAAATCGGTGGTCACTAATGACTTGTTGACGGTGACTTATGACTTTCAACTGGTTATAACTGGTAATATCTCATTTCTTTAAGATTTTACAGTTTGGGGGTTTTTTGTGCAATGAAAAATGGTTGGGAGTTTTAGTCCCAAATATGTTCCAACTTGAAGGCTTTTTGCACATATATACCCTTTTTTAGAATTTTAAATAATTTAAATTATGTGATATGTAACATCCCGATTTTGAGATAGGTACGTGGAATTATTTCGTTGGTTTAATTGTTTAATTTGGGACCCGGAGATATAGAATTGTATTTTGGGGTATCGGGATCGGATTTTTGGGTATCGGACCGAGCTAAACCCAAAACGTATATATAGTTGCTCTTTTGTTTCTTCATTTCATTTTCAAAAGCCAGAGCTAAGTTTGAGTGTGTGTATGTGTGTGATTGGATTTCCAGCAACAGAGATTGAAGCCTCAAGTTGTGATCGAAGCTCCTGAGATAGACATCAAATTCTTCTTTCGATTCGGGTTCATATTTGAGGTAAATTCGAGTTTAAATTTGCGGGTTAATTGTTGGTAATCATTAAAAGAAGTTTGAATTGGGTTTATAAATGTTTCTGAGCAAATTCGAGTATATTTATATGGTTAAAATCGAGTGGAATTGTGATTGGGGATCAATTCCCTGGACTGTGAAAAACAGAGCATGAACTGCTACTGTTCGTCCGTGAGCGTGGTCGCGATCCTTTGATCGCGGGCCGCGATGTTCTTGAGGTGACCGTAGGCGGTTTGAGTCCGAGCTCGGGCCGCGATGTGAGCGTGGCCGAGTTTGAGGCCATCGCGACCGCGACCGCGACCGCGATTGGCTGAGTGCGGCCGCGATGCGGCTAGGGTTTCGGGTTGGGTTTCGGGTTCTGTGAGTCGTGTATTCGGGTATTTGGGATATCGTGAGTTGTTGAGAATTGTGTATAGAATTGTTGGGCTGAGTTTGTGATATTGAGATTGTGTTATTGTGTTTTCAGGGTCTCGTGTCGACAGGGTAGGGAAAGGGCAGGGAACCGAGCTTTTCTTATGAGATATCAGCAGGTGAGTTTGCATGTTTTTCGTTGAGATACTTGTACGATTATTTTACTGATACTTGCATGATCTTTTATCGAGCTTTTCTTATGAGATATCATGAGTTTTCTTACGAATTTTTATTGAGATACTATCATGCTTGTATTACTGAGCTATTGTGAACTTTATTTTAAATATGAGATTTGGGACACTTGAGCTGTTGAGATATTAAACCGTACGGCTGGGCAGGGGTTGGGTCGCTCCCAATTCCCTTTTGAGTTCCTGATGACTGCTTTGTGCGGTCTAGGGATTTGGGTACGTGGACCTATCCACGCGAGTTGAGTATTTACTGAGCTATCTTGTGGGATCTCATATACTTGTTCAGTAGAGATTGCTGAACGTTTTATTGTTGAGTTATTTATTTATTGAGCTTAATAATCGTACACTAACCCTTGCATTCTCACCAGCTTTAGCTGACCTGTGCGTGTTGTTGTGTTTATCCCAGGTGACCGGACTGCTAGTAGGCCTGCTGCACCAAAGTAGGTTTACGTTATCATTGATCGAGGAGTTAGCTACCTTTTGTGGAGGTAGTTATATTTTGTGGATTGTTTATATACTTCGGATAGGTTGTAGTTTATTCAGAGATTTCCGCGACTGTTGTTGTGTAATTAAAGTTCTAAAATTATCGGGCTCTCGTGTATGTATCTTGGAAATAGCGTAAGGATTATTATAATATATTGTTGCTGATGTAGTAATTACGTGGCATTGTGGATTAGTTCGAGGGTGTTACATGATATCTATCTATCTAGTTCTATTAAAAGTTCCACTTGACACTTAAGTAGATCGTCAATCAACGTAGCCTTCTTTCGACACATGTTTAATTAATTAATTAATTTAAATTAAATTGTTTTAGAATTTCATAGGGATTTTGTTGCAGGGTTATTATAAATCCACTTCAAAGGTTAATATTAATTAATATTCTAAATCGTTTAATAGATTTATAAGGATTCTGTTGAGTCTATCATATTTGTTGCAAATTGAGTTTGTCATGAAAGTTTTTTTCCTAATTTGTTCATCCCATGTGGTTAAAATCCACATCATTTTATACATTTTGTTCATCTCAATTGTTATAGTTTTTTTATATTACATATTTTAATTAATAAAATCAGTCTGTGTAATACACGGATCGCCAAACTAATAGACTAAAATAACAAAATAGTTATATACTATATAAAAAATTATTATAAAATTGTTATTTTATAAAGGGGAAATTGCGCAAAAAGACCTCTAAGTTGGATCATTTTTGCGATTAAAACCCCCAACCATTTTTCATTGCACAAAAAACCTCCAACCGATTAAAACTTTGTAAATTTGGGTTTTTTTCAAAAAATCTGACTTGCAACCGGCTAAACCGGTTGCAACTTGATGACGTGTAAAATTTTTAAGTAGATTTTTGCGTAAAAAACCCCCAACTTGTTTAGTTTTTTCAATTACAACCCCAAATCAATTTTCATTTGATAAAAACCTCCTATCAAAAAAGAAAATTAAAATTGAGTCTTCACTTATTGCATTTTGATGACATGGATATTTATTACAATTTTATTTATTAAACAAAGAATTCGTTTCCCAATGAAATCTCCACCCTCTAGGCTCTAGCGAACCTTACTGCTCTGACTGATCATATTCAGAAGCTGAAATGGAACATAAATAAATGAAATTGAACATACCTAAAAATGCAACTCGTGATTACAAAATGAAATCGATTCCATCGGCACAATTGAAGTTAAATTTCAAAGATTAAACGGCAAAAGTTAATCGAACAAATATACATAAAATAAACAGCACCGAACATAAAGAGATGATAGAATAATCGGAGTTGCCGGAGGTAGAGAAGAAGAGAAACGATAAATATGATTGTTGGTTAGAGGTGAGAAAAAAAATAGTTAAGGGTTTTAATCGAAAAAGTCACCAATTTTGGGGTTTTTTATGCAAACATTCAGTTTAAGAATTATACATGTAGTGACATGTAAGCGCCACATAAGTCGGGTTTGCCATGTGGACCCCACGTGTGTGCCATGTAAGCATAGCAACCTATTATAACAGGTAACTGTCCTAATTTCAAAAGGTTTTACCGGTTAGAGGTTTTTTGTGCAACATAAAATGGTTAGGGGTTTTAATCACAAAAATGGTCCAACTTTAAGGTTTTTTACGCAAATTTCCCTTTTATAAACTGTTTGGACGGTAATATATTTAATACCAAATGTGGATAAAAGCATTGCGATAAACTTTATAAAATTCTCATAAAATAATACACTAGAAAATTAGCTAAAAACAATATACTAGTTGGACGTTTTAATCGCAAAAATTCCAGTGGTCATTGGTGACTTGTCAACGATGGCCTGTGACTTTCAATCTATTACAACCGGTAATATCTCATTTTTGTGAGATTTTATCAGTTGAGTTTTTTTGTGCAATAATAATGGTTGGAGATTTTAATCGCAAAAATGATCCAACTTGAAGATTTTTTGGCACAAATATCCCTAAAAGAATTCTGATAAACAAACAAAACGATAATTTGATAACTTCCTTTATTCTTCACGTCATATATACATTCTCATAAAAAAAACATCTATATCATCATTTATAATGACATTTTAAATAAAAATAACTTTTTATTGTCTACGACTCACTGAACTTACAATATCTTATTTTTATTCAACTTTTAGAAGTAAAAGAGTACCCACGATACTCTTAATTGTTTGAAAGCTGACTACAATACCAAATATCCAGTCGGGTATGTCTTAGTAAGCGAGTTACATTAGATGATGAGTAATTCTGCATAATATATAAATATATTTTTATTTTTATTCAACTTTTAGAAGTAAAAGAGTACCCACGATACTCTTAATTGTTTGAAAGCTGACTACAATACCAAATATCCAGTCGGGTATGTCTTAGTAAGCGAGTTACATTAGATGATGAGTAATTCTGCATAATATATAAATATATTATTAAAAAAATTCGTTAAAAATGACAATATATAAAATATATTTTAGGGTAAATTACAAATTTCGTCCCTGTGGTTTATTAAAAATTATGGATCGGATCCTTTGACTTTAAAAATTACACTGACAGTCCTTGTGGTTGAGGTTTTGTTACAGATATGGTCTTTTGGCCATTTAAAATGACCATTTTACCCTTACTTGTTTAATAATTATTATTAATATTGCTTTTATTGATATTTCTATTATTATTAAATAATAAACTAATCTAAAAAATTTAAAATACCAACAAAATTAATTTAATATAAAACACATAAATTTGAATAATAAAATATTAATAAAGACAAATGCATAATAATTATTATTAATTAAAAACTAAAAAATAACGTTTTGAGTTTATATTTTTTACTTTAAAGAAAACTAAACATTTTATAAATCAAAAAAATAAATGTATACATTGTAAAAAAATATTAAAAACGTTTTTGAAGTTTTAAAATTTTTTACATAAACAACTTTATAACACTTTCAATAAAAAACATTTTTATAGTTTAAACATTTTGAAAAAAAATGTTCAAAAACTTAAAATATTTTGAAAAACAGTTTTGAAATGTTTAAAATTTTTAAACAGAATTTTTAAAAAGTTATTTTTTGAATGTTTTTAGAAAAGTTATACAAAACTATCAAAAACCTAAAAACTTTAAATCTTTTATTGTTCATCAAAATGTTTAATTTTTTTTGTTTTATTTTTCATGAAAAAGTTTAATTTTTTCATAAAAAAATCAAAAAGGAAACCTAAAGTTAAAAGACTATTTTGTTTTAGTTTTTAATTATCAAAATGATGAAATAACATTTTACATGTTTTCATAGATGTTTTAATCTTTATTAAAAATCATTTAATGTAAAATGGATAAAGAATGAATACTTAATAATAATAATAATTTATTTTATAATTTACAAAATGTTTACATTTTATTCTAAAAAATCTAAACTCAATACGTTATTTTTTAGTTTTCAAATGATAATAAATTATTCGTACGTCTTTAAAAATATTTTATTATTTATTTTCATGTGTTCTACACTAAATTAATTTTTATATTTTTTAAAATTATTTTGAATTATTTTATTATTTTATACTAATAGAAATAATAATAAAAACAACACTAATAATAATTATTAAAATAGCAAGGGTAAAATGGTCATTTTAAATGGCCAAAAGACCATATCCGTAACAAAACATCAACCACAAGGACTGTCAATATAATTTTTAAAGTTAAAGGACTCGGTCCAAAATTTTTATTAAACCACAGGGACGAAATTTGTAATTAACCCTATATTTTATAACTTTAGTTACAACACTTATAAAATTATAAGTGATCTGAGTGAAACAATTAATAAGTTGCTTATTCATTATATAACCATAAACCCAACATAAAATTTTATTTTACACAAGTTTAAACCCCAAACTCATTGGGATGTAGGAGTCATTTATTTTATGTATTAAAATTTTACTCAAAAATGCATTTTAACATCTCCTTTTCTAATTTTTTTTTGGGATATTAATGAAAAAAAAACTCTAAGTTAGAACAATTATTATGATTAAAATCTCCAACCATTTTTCATTGCACAAAACACCTCAAACAGACAAAATCTCACGGAATTAGGATATTACCGGTTGTAATTTATTGAAATTCATAGGTCATCGTCGACAAGTCATCAACGACCACCATAATTTCGTCAAAAAAAATAAATTCCAACAAAAAAAAAAAAAACACACATTTGAACAAAAAAATGTGATTATGAATCATAAAACATAGACAATTAAGTTCGCCGGAAAAAAGGTTCGTTGGAGACGAATGGTTGGTCAGCAGATTGCAACCAGTTTATTAGATTACACGTCAATTTTTTGAAAAAAAACCTCATTTCGATAACTTTAAGTTAGTTAGTGGTTTTTCGTATGATGAAAATGATCGAGAGTTTTTAATCACAAAAAAATCTAACTTTAGGGTTTATTGCATAAATATCTCATTTTAAAAGTAAAGAAAGAAATATGTATTTTATGCATAAACTTTATAAAATAACTAACAATTTATGAGGAAATAGACATCCACATTCCGCAATACATAATATTTTTTAAACAAATTGTGTAAAATAAAACGCAAATTTCTCATTTTTTTAGTCTCATCATTAAACTTTGGCACGGTGGATAACAAAAAATATAGTTACATTTATTTATTCACTAATTAATGCAATCCATATCCACTAAAAGAATAAAGTTACATATTCTTTTTATCAATTTGTGATATAAATTCTCAGTGATGAAAGCATAATTTGGTTTCCACTATGTACATAATAAATACGTATGTTAAAGTTTGTTTATTAAATCGATAAAAAAAAATAACAATATTATTTTTTATTCCATGCAATTCATACTTTTATTTCTCATTAAATTACATAAGTATAAACATATATATCATATTACACTGTAACACCCATCTAAACCTATTTTTAAATCTACGTATTTGTCCATGTTGAAACTCGAACTCTCAATCTTGAGGTTCTCGTTACCACCTGATACTAGATGGTTGACTGGCTTCCAATCTCGTTGGACAGATCGAAGTGAAGCGTCACAATAATTGATAAGAGTCCCACAATCTTAAGTTTCATCCATTCATTTCTCATTCTGCTTGCCCCATCACTTGTTGATGTTGAATTCTCTTCAAAAATACATAATTATACACATTATAAAAACCAATTATTATCATTATTAATTAATTAATCGAGTTATTTGTTAATTAGTGCTATTAATTAAACTTTAATTATGATAAGTTAAATAATCAATATTATATTAGTTAATTTATTTATAACTTAGATTACCTGTCATGGGCATGGTGTTGTTATTATTCTTCATGGCTTTTGCATAATCTTCAAATATTTTAGCCTCTTGTGAGCCTGATTGTAAATGTAAAAGACCTGAATACACCAACCATATAAATATAAACATACATAATAATTCAGTAAAAGTAGCTTTTAATCACAAGATGGATTGATCAATATGTGATCTTTAGAGTCTGTAGAGTTTAACCCTCTAGACGCTAGGGGTGCATTTGGTATAGAGAAATAAAGCTAGGGAAATGGAAATAAGAGGAATTCTCATGTTAACAAACATGGGAATTCCTCTTATTTCCATTTCCCTAGCTTTATTTCTCTATACCAAACATAGTGTAGGAGATGTGTTCAAAGGCGCTTCATTTAAGAGAGTTTGAACTTGTATCGTATTAATGAATCACGTTATAAACCACTTACTCACACAATCAGAGATATTGGCAGATTGGTCACAGGTATCAGGTAGACCTAACGCAAGTGTGTCATTGATCTTGAGGTTGAGGCTAGGATCGTTATGATCCTTGATCAAGATGCACATACATACCATACTCTTGGTCAAGACTAGCTTGAGCCCGTTACAACACTCCATGGTTGGAGCTTTTGTTTCACCACCCACATAAGGTAAACAACTGGTTAATCCGACAAGTTGTTCTCCACACTTATCTTTATCTTCATTTATATCTCCTTTTGTTGAACCAAAAAGCAGTGCCATCACCAACATGGCTAGGCATGGTAGCAATCCTCTAGATCGATGTTCCAAACCCATTTTTTAAGTCGCGGTGAAGAAGGTGAGGGTGTGATATTGTAGGTATATAAGTTTCATTTTGAACATACATATCACTTTTTATGCATCTCTTGAAGGCTATAAGTTGATATGGAGAAATAATTGTGTAAGGATACAAAACCATATATGCAAATTTCATCCATAAATGAGGTTTGGTAATTGGTAGCCATTTAATGTGGACATTAATAAATGGCTGGTATCACCCTGGATGATAGTTGACAATGAAGTATGACATCACTAGAGGAGATAGAGTAAGGATGAGATTACACGATTGTTTTGTTATCGTTTATCTAAAGTGTGTGGTATGTAGTCTATTGATAGTAACATTTATCCTCCATGAGTATCACTACAAATACGTGTATCGATATTTAAGTGACCACATATATATGTTCGTTTGACGAATGATCATTTATACACCCTCTTATATATTGTTACATCACGAATTAAATGGAACATAATTTTACCATTGGTTATTTTTTGTTTGAAGTTGGTAAATCAATATCAAAACTAATAATCCATAACTTCAATACAACTTTTTTGGATGGTAATTTCAAAAAATTATATCTTTTTTAGTATGTTACTAAAATACCAATAGTTATCATACTACTAGTATGATAACTATTGGTATTTTAGTAACATGACACTAGAAACTTTCATAATGGTGACACAGTAAATTATATGTTTTTAATTAAAGTTTTAGACCTGTCATAGTATATGAAAATTACAATGGCTTGAAACAAGGCCAAAACTTTGGTTTGCTTGAAGTACCTTTATGACCATCCAACTTTCATATTTGTCTCATTTAACAACTAAATCATTTTTTGTACTAATTTAACCATTAAACTTCAGTTTACTGTTCTAATATGGAGAAAATAAATAAAACCAATGGTTAAATCGATACAAAATTTGATAGATTAGTGGCCAAATGTATACAATTTGTAGTGGCTAAATCGGTAAAAACAAATTTAATGGCTAAATGTGTAAACAAAAAATAGTTTAATAGCTAGATCGGTACAAAAAATAGTTTAATGACTAAATGAAAAAAAATATAAAAATTAAATGATTTAAAAATTTTGAATAAGGTTGGTGACATTCAAATCAAACAAATATATCTATCAAGTAAATAAAGTTGGTTTGGTGGGATTCTTATTTTCTGGAATTATAAAAAATTATAAAACCATTATAATTAATGTCCATATATATCCCGCATTAATTAATACAAGTATACTCAAATTCGTTGCCTTCAACTACAGGGCAAAGGAAGAGGGCCAATTATTTTGTATTTTGTAGATGATATAAATTTTGCTCGGTAATATATGATAGGGATGAACATTTGGACCAAATAAATCGGTCAGGACCAAAAAAACCCTGAAAACCGGCCCAAACCAAACTGTTATTATGAAGTTGATCCGGTTTTAGTTTCTTTATAATCACTAAATTTGGTTTACCTGGTTTGGTCCACCGGTTTTTAACTCGACCCAAACCGAAATTTAGACCTTATGTTATATTTTGTGGTTCATAAAGTAACAACATTTTTAAATTTTATTTCTAAACCATATAAAAAGTCCATAAATAGCTTGAACTTTTCATAAATAAATAAATAATTCTCTTCAACGGTGTAAAGAGATAAAATATAGAGAACTTAATATAACTAAAATATGTTTGATCATTTATTTTGTTCAAGCAAAATAAGATAAACTTTATAACTTCACAAAGAGGAAGAGTTGAGGGAGAAAGCTATACAACACAATAAACACATCTATGAAACTTGTACCGGTTTCAACCGGTCCTAGAACGAAAAAACTGGACCAAAAACTACATGCGTTAACTTAAGTTTTTTCTATTACAGTTTGGACCGGTTTGGCCTCTTATTCTCTTAGATCGAAATTGAAACATCTAAATTTACATCTATATTCACTTGAATGATGTTTGCTATCAAATGCTAATTTTCTTCCAAAATTATTCCAATTATCCCTACATTAATATTTGTATAATGATAACTATTTAGAATGCATACATATACTTCACACATGTGATATAGAAACCAGATTACTTTAATTTAATAAGACAAGTTGTTAACTTTGTTACAATCAAATGAATCTATTATTCCCAAAACATGAACAACCAAACAATTTACAACAATCAACACTAAGCTTGTATATATAGGAAAAAGAAACAGAAAACACCGATACGATGGAGCACCCCACATGGGTGGGGCGTCGTAGCTACGTAGCAATCGATTTTGCTGTAAGAATCGATTGTAACATACTAACGTCGCCTTGGTCCGACTGAAAACCGAAGAAGAGTAGCTCTATTTCGTATGATTTGGGTCGGGCCATCATGAGTCCACCTAAAAAATTATCACTAGCAAGGCCCAATGCATCAGGTTATGGCCCAGGCCAACAATGTGTTAATGTTAATGTTAAATTAAAGGTTAGTTTAATTTTGTTTATTCTTTCATTTGGTTAATTATTCTACAAAACACGATGAATAGAGTTTGAGATTTTAGTAGGATTATTGCTATTTATAAGATGTCAAAATTTTGATTCGACTTTTTTTTTTTGAAGGGGTGTCAATTTTGACCCAACGGACCAAACGAGTCGAACAGTTAAATGGAACCATTGTAAAAAACTAATATAGAATATAACTTTTTTTAAAAAAAATGAAAATTTATAAAACTGTGTATTAAAAATTGTTCTTTGAAAAATAAATTCAAAATTATGTAAAATTTAGGACTTGTGGTCGTCGACCTGTTTGTTTGAATGTGCTGAAATTGCCACCGCTAATCAAAAGTTAGGTTTTATTATAAATTCTTCCATTTGGTTAACGTTTCACAAATCAAAGATGAACAGACGATGCACGATATTAGTAGGTTTTAATCTATATGTTTGAAAATTTGATTTTGTTGTTTTGATTTATAGCAAATCTATAAATCAAAGTTTACTAGTGTAGGGTTTGTAATGTTTGTTAATCTATGATCTTTTAACAGGGTGATATTTTTATGAACATCAAAATGTACATTCGAAGAGGTACATTACATATGTGTCTATATACTTCAAGAACTTGAATTTGCTAATCGGTTAGTAAGGTATTTTAAAATTTTAGCATTGGAGATTATGGGCAACTTGGATGAGAAAGGAGAAATCTTTCCAAGTAAAATCTTTTAATAACGATCATATGTGTGCAAGGAACTTTAAGTTTGGTTCATTGACAAACTTTAAGTTTATCGCTAAGAAGTTTGCCAATAGATTGAGAAAA
Source organism: Centrapalus pauciflorus (assembly GCA_020465985.1). Lineage (NCBI taxonomy): Eukaryota > Viridiplantae > Streptophyta > Magnoliopsida > Asterales > Asteraceae > Centrapalus > Centrapalus pauciflorus. Next base: position 182,568 of record JAANYP010006093.1, read on the forward strand.
ATCCAGACATGAAATTTGTGGACTTGCAATCTGTTGTTATAAAGAAATTTAAGTGTCAAGTGAGGATTAACCAATGTGCTAGGTCCAGAGATCATGCAGTTAATAATGAATCTGAACGATTTTGATGCATACGTCACACATTAGTATTGCAAAAATACTGCAGGACAACGCTATTCTAAGTAGAGCTGCAAAAGGGTTGAGCTTTTGTCGAGCAGCTCGAGCTGGAACTCGAACTAGATCACTAGCCCAAAACTCGAGCTCGAAAAAACTATCGAACCGAGTTCGAGCTTTAAATGACTTGGCTCGAGTTTTAATAGAGTTTTTCAAGCCTTCTATATATGTATATATTATGTCGAGCTTTTCAAACAATTTGAGTTTCAAGCCTTATATATATATATATATACATATCGAGTAGAGCTTTACTTAAATAATTCAAACTTTTCAAGTATCGATCTTAGATTTTATGGAGTTCCAGCTCAAGTTATTTGTCAAAAAAATGAACTAAAAATTATTTATAAAAATCCGAGCTTTTCGAGCCGAACTCGAGTACTTCTCGAGTTGTGCTCAAACCTACAATAAACAAATCGAGTCGAGCTCAACAGCTTGTCTCGACTCGTTTGCAACCCTAGTTCTAAATGTGTTTGGTGTAGTTTATAATATTATTTAGAGTCAAAATTCATAGGTAAATAGTTTATAACCATGTTTGCAAAACAGTGAGAGTAACTTGAGCAGCTGCTCTATGCAAAAACTTGTCATTGAATAAACTACATGGTTTGGCCGAAATTGACCAAACCAAATTAATTTGGCCGATTTAGCAGATTTGATCTGTCATAAATGGCCGGCAAGTTTGCAAAATTTATAAACCGATGATTTGGTTTGACTTGTAGTTTAGGAAGTGAAAGTAGCCAAGTAAACAAAACCGAACCACCCCCACCCAAACCCAACACACACATCTACTTCAATTGATCATAAAAAAATAATTATAGCCTCAAAAGGATTGAATAAAAATTTATTTTGTTTTTCAAATTTCAATATTTATCTTTAAGAAACCAAAACCACTTATCATCGTATAAGAAATATTTACTTAAGACTATTCATTTATAGTTATAAACATTGCTACTAGTTACTTATGAGTTAATAAATAATAAATACGTCAGAGAAAATTAAATGAAAAATGGTCCAAACTGGAAAAGCCGAACCAAAACAGTTGTGTTGGTTTGACCGCTTTGGGTTGTAACAACAATTTGATCGTTTTGGTTTAAAAAATCTCAAACATAAGTTATTGACTTGACTGATACTTTATCTTTAAATCGGTTAAACCGAACCATACACATGCCTAAAATAAACCTTGTTAGTGTGATGGAAGCCATTGGTATTTTGATCATTTTGCACCTTATATTTCAATTTAATCTCATTAGGTTTTAATTATAGATCAGGCAACACCGATTTCGACAGCACCACCATGATTCACAACACCTACGATGATTCACGACACCATCGTCATTTTGCACCTTGTATTTCGATACTAATTTGTCGTTTTCTTTTCGAATTTGATAGACGATCATAGGTGTTTCACTTCCAGCTTAACAACCAGGAAAATCAGTTCAAGTTGAAACATACTCCCAAATGAAAGCTGCTGTTGAGTGGGATTCACAAGTGGAAGAACAATCTATGCCAAGAAGAAAGCCTAATGGAAGTAGTTTTGAACAACTCTAGAGATGGGAATTTTGGCCCATTGGGCGAAAATAAATTTAAGGGTGACAATTTGAACTCATTCAAGCAAACGGGTCAAACGGGTTGACGACCAAAGGTCATAAATTTTACATAATTTTGAACTTTTTTTCAAAAAACAATTTTTTTAATACATCGTTTTATAAATTTTCACTTTTTAAAAGAAATTATGTTCTATCTTAATTTTTTACAATGTGTCTATTTAACTCTTCGGCTCGTTTGGTCCATTGGGTCAAAATTGCCACCCTTAGGCGAAATAGACCGGAATGTTAAAGAATGACTCCTAAAAAATAAGCTAAAACATAATTTAAAAAAAGAAAAGAAATCCTAGAAACTGATGTATTAAACAATTTGTTTTTCGAAAAGAAATTCAATATCATGTAAAAATTTTATCTTTTAGTCGTCGGCTCATTTAGCTCGTTTGCTTAAACAACTCGAATAAAAAGATGATGGAAATGTTGCAGCTCTACTTATTTAATCATGGATATAACGATGATTTTGATTGATTTTTATTTGTAATAAAATTTGGTAAGTATTAGCATTACATTTGTTTCGCTATTAAACCTTATGTATCCACAGAATGATGATAATTTGTGAACGTACCTTATTTCGAGTTTTTATTATTATTTATACCGATAAGTCTAACTATTTATCTTAACACGTACTAGTTTATTACCCGCGTATTACGCGGATATTAATTATACAAATATAATTAATTAAAAAGTAAAATATAAATATTATTTTTTTAAATAAAAGTATATAAGAATTATATTATTATTTATCATGACTTATTTATTTTATTATATATATATATATATATATATATATATATATATATATATATATATATATATATATATATATATATATATATATATATATATATATATATATATATATATATATGAATAGTAATTATTTGCTTATGTTTTTTAAACTTTCATTAGATTATATTATAGTTATAAGTTAATAGAGCATTAGATTTTGTTTGGTTTGATTTGAATTTAAAAGTAGATTATATTAGGTTTGGATAAATATAATTTAAATTTCTTTATTAATTTAAAACCTATAAATGTCACGTGTGGATTCATGATGATAACACGTGGCTTCACAAGAAATGAGTATGATTACTCTTTTATTAGTATTTATTACTAATTTATTACCCGCGTATTACGCGGATATTTTTAATATATATATATAAGATAATAAACTAAAAGATAAAGATATAAATATTATTTTTAAACAAAATATGTAATAATGATATTATTATTTATTATGACCTACTAATTTTGTATAATTTTACACACACACATGAATAGTAATTAATTTTTTTAAATATTTTAAACTTTTATTATATTATATTATAATTAATAAGTTATTGTAGTATTAGATTTTGTTGGATTTGATTTGATTTGAATTTAAAAGTAGATTATAGTAGATATGGATAGATGTAGTTTAAATTTATTTATTATTTTTTAAAAAGAAACTTATGTCACGTGTCGATTCATGGTGATGACACGTGACTTTATGAGAGTTAAGTATATTTACTCTTTTATTAGTATAGATAGAAGATATATTAGTATTCATAGATTTGATGAAACCATGGTTTTTATTATATTATATGAAATTCTTTCCAAAATTTTATCTGCTTTCGAGAAATTTAGACGGGAAAGAAGGAAAACAATAAAAATGTCCTTATCATGTTTATATATTTTTTTCCAAAACGTTATTTTTTCAATGATAGAATAATATTTTACTAGTTTATTACCCGCGTATTACGTGGATATTTTTAATATATATAAAGTATAATAAATAAAAAGATAAAGATGTAAATATTATTTTTTAAACAAAAGTATATAAGGTGATATTATTATTTATTATGACCTATTAATTTTGTATATTTCTAAATATATATATGAAGAGTAATTATATTATTATATATATTTTTTAAACTTTTATTATATTATCTTATAATTAATACATTAGTAGATTATTAGATTTTGTTTGATTTGATTTGATTTGAATTTAAAAGTGGATTATATTAGATTTGGATATATTTAATTAATAAGTTAGTAGAGTATTAGATTTTGTTTGATTTGATTTGATTTGAATTTAAAAGTGAATTTGGATAGATTTGGATATATTTGATTTAAATTTTTTTATTCTTTTTAAAATCTATAACTGTCACGTGTCGATTCATGGTGACGACACGTGGATTCACCAGAAATGAGTATAGTTACTCTTTTAATAATATAGATAGATTAATTTATATTGTTTTAGTTGAATATTTTTAAAAATCATATTATAAATAAACAAATAGATCCTAGTTTTGATGGACTACCTACTAGAAATATTTAATCAAACAAATATATGATTCATAACTATCTTAATTGATATTTAAAAAACATAATATATCTATTATGAATCATTGCATATTATTTAAATTATATGCAATATCACATATTATATATATGTAAAACCTTGAATATCTTTTACAAAATTATATAAAAACCAATTAGTAAGAAGTTTTAAAAAAAAGTAATAGAATTACAAAATGGTAGTAAGAATTAGTTTTATTGTGCATTCAAATATACATTCCTTATTTTCTTTTTCGATTCTACGAATATACATATAATCCCATCTCTTTTAGTCTTCAAAGTCATAACGAAGTTAATCAAAACTCAAAATCAAATCATGATTTACGACGTTGCATATGCAACTAAATCGTTGAAGCAAAAAAAGTAAGCTTTAGGTATACTTGGTTCAACCTGATAAGCTCACCTACATAACTATAACAAAGCAGTCACCGATATGATAAGACGTGTGTGAATGTAACCCTTGTTTGAGCAAATGATATTGACCTATAAAAGCCATCAATGATCACCTTGAAAAATGATGATTGGTTATAATCAGTTAAAACGAAGAACAATGAACTATGGTGGAAACAGAATCAGAGAGGTTTGACGCAATGATTATGACTAGATGATACACCGATGTGATTTATTAAGGAAACGATTGGTTATATGTCAACTAAGAAATATGATTCGTTATATCTAGTCAAACATGAAGCAATGGATTGTCAATATAGAGATAGGCTCACATCATATTGGTCCTTAAGCCGACAACGCGTCAATGATGTTTTACTGTTATTAAATTAAACATGATACAAAAGTCAAAAGAAATAAATCTAAGTATATTGTTAATGTTATAAGCCAGCGATAAATGAACAAATTTGAATTCAAAAACATGGATGTATAGGATCCTTTTGTGTTTGGATCTAAACCATACTCTTAACTTATTTTATTTCATTTGAATAGATTAAAAGTTTAGAATTAAACTTTTTTTTTTTGAAAAAAAAGAATATGATTTGATGCCTTTTCGTTTGTACTTCGAATAAACTCAAAATAATGTTCAATAAATAAAATTTTGTGGGACCCATTACAACGATAACCCCTTCGTCATATAGCAAAAGTTCCAAGAACATTTTCCTTTGCATGTGTTAATTCTTTATTCAAAATAAAATATATAAACTTGCCAACTTAATTATTACTAATTAGACATTTAATCAAATATATAAACAACAATAACACAATTTGTTTATTTAAAAAAAAGTTATTAATATTCACGTTTATTTTAGCAAAATAGATATATAATATCTATGACATCAATTATTTTTCTTATATTTTTTATAATAATTAAAATTTATATGGTTTGGTTTTAAGTTTACATATATTTTATGTAACCGATTACTTATTAAAATTTATTCCGTAATACGTATGTTCATAAGCTAGTTAATAATATAAAAGGAAGTTTGTAATAGAATAGCCTAGGGCAAATCAAAAGAATACTAAGGAAAGTTTGTTTCTTCGTCATATAGGAAAAGTTTAATTGATTGTGAATAGTAAATGAACGAAATTCCTCATTGTTTCGATATGTATGTAACCTAAAACTCGACTCCGACTTAACTGTGGAATTCCCGAACACCAATCGACCAGGGATGGGGATTAGAACACTTTTATCCTCATCCCAACCCGACCTCATTTAATATCATAATATAAACTATTATGTTCATTTAAGGGGTGGTAATTTCCGTCCATTCAAGTAAACAAGTCAAACGGGTTGACGATCAAAAGTCATAAATTTTACAAAAGTATTTTTTTTTTTCAAAGAACAAATTGTTTAATGCACCGTTTTATAACTTTTCAATTTTTTTTTAAAAATAAATTATGTTCCAGCATAGTTTTTTACTACGGGTCAATTTTAATCATTCAACCTATTTAGCCCGTTTATTCAAAATTGTCACCCTATAATTTATATAAATTATCTATATTAGTTAATATTGTTGAATTATCTTATGTTTTATAAGCTATTTAAATACAATCTTTTAGTTTAATTCTATGATAAACCATTAGTTATCTATGTATATAACTCATAAATGTTAAGATAATTTCTTTTAAAAATTATATACATATGTTTTAAAAAACTAGCATTTGTAGTGTAAGGTTTTTAATTTTTTAAAAAGTTTCAAAACCTGATCCCCCGAAGGGGATTCTTGATACCCGATGGAGTCAAAACCCAATCCATCGAAGTGGATTCCCGATACCCGATTGTGACACCCTTGCCACAACAACCACCAATTACAATACACCCAGGATTAATTACCAACATACAATACATAATGATCTGATAACCTAAATTAAGTGCGGAAGCATTAAAAACATAAATAAGTAGTGCAACAAGTGTTAAACACCCTACGGTGCTATAAGGTACCAAGTCTAAGTCTACACACCCATACATTTATTACAATCATCCAGAATATTACAACATTGTCTCGTAACATAAATTACCGATAAAATAGTGCCGAATCTCCCAAATCTTCCAAACGACCTAACTAGAAGGTCCAGCAGTAGATTTTCCTTTGCCTGTAAAAATACAACAACTAAAACGTAAGCGAATGCTTAGTGAATACATAGATTGCGCATTTTATAAGTCTTTATGAAGCCCAAGAGTAATCCCGACGACAAACGTCGTATACTCTCTTCGTACACCAAGTACGGACCAGAGCCGCAGCCCCTTCGAGCTCACAGCTCGGCATTTAAACATACCATCTGAGACAAACGTACGATCGGGGATGACATACTGCCTACCGGGCCTAGGAGGGATCAGCTCCAGGTCATATAGCACAGTAACATCAGAGTAATCGATGCGACCCACCGGTCCATCACTAGATGCACAACAACCGAAAGGACATGCAACAAGTAAGAATGTGCATCTGCATCTACATCTACGCAAGTTAGTAGAATTCCAACCAAACAAGTGAAACAACAGGTCTCAGCAGGCAAAGCTTACATAAAACAAATATAAACATGCGAAATCTACTGTACTCACAGTGGGTGCGTATTATCTTTAACCGATATTATTTCTCTTCGGGCTTTCAACCGGATTCCACCAAGTACCCCACTGTGGGTTAAACAACACCACAAGGGACCTGTTATATCAATTACAACAAATTCCTCATATCATTATCCGTTTAACTCATAAAAATCAAATCTCGTAAGTTTTGCAACGTTTTCCCCCATTTCGGGTCTACATCCAAATTTAAACCATAACTAAGTTTGAAACCCATTTCAAGTTCATAACTTGTCCTTTGAATAATTCTTGCCATTTTATGTGTTGTTTATAAGTTTCATTCAAAATACACGAGTCTAGGGAGTAGTATTCTAAATTTTAAGCATTAAACTCGAATTTAATGGGTTAGATTCGAAACCATGCATCAGATTCGAACCCTTAGCATTAGATTCGAACCCTTAGCATTAGATTCGAACTACCCTTCGAATCTAGGGTAGATTCGAACCTCACTTCGAGTCTATGCCTAGATTCGAAGCCCTCCCCTTAGAATCTAATGGTACACCTTCGAATCTAGCACCAAACTCGAGTTTGTTCTAGCATTTCGACTCTGTTCTTGACCCATTCGAGTCTGTTCATCATTTCAACTTAAATCCTTCATTTCTAAGGCAAAAATCACTAATATATCATGTATAATACCTAGATTCGATTCTACTATGCATATATTATCATATTCCAGCAACATTTCAAGCAAAACAAGCTTAAATTTGCATAAAATGACAGATTCGAATTCTAGTTAACTTCAAAACCGAAACTATAAACTTAAAAGGTTCGATTCTTACCTCAATTCGCACGAACTCTGAAATCCGTTTGTATATTGTTGTTGTACTCCTCGATACCTTTCCGATGACGTATAATTCTCGAAAATCCGACGGTCGGTTTGTGATATATCTTAGAGAGATGTAGAGAGAGAATTTCTAGAGAGATAAAGTAGTGAGATAGTGTAAACTAAAAAATGAAGCCTATTTCCCTTTATATACCACTTTCGTCATTTTGCACATTTCATCACTCGACTTAACCGGTTCCATAAAATACTGATTTAATCTTAGATTTATCATAAATAACTTTTAAATTCATAATACTCCACAAAATTGATTCTGAGTTCAATTTTCTTAAAAATAGCAACAAACTTTGCTTAATATCCAAATACATAATATCCTCCCAAATTCAACTTAAATATATATATATAAGTTTTCCACTTAATTAACCAAAGTACATCAAATTAAATCCGTGGATGTTACACCGATGAAGTCGCAGATGTGGATGGGAATTCATTGCCTAGCATGGATTAAAAAATGAGATCTCCGATCATCTCCATACTATTGTCATATGGATTCATATTCGTTCGTTTAGATAACAAATAAACACATAATATTTGATTTTTGTAAAATTTGATTACATTTTATTTGTCATCACCAATTTAAATTCTATATTAAATTATATCATATCAAATATCAAACTATGTTTTCATAACATTTATCTCGTATATATTTTTGAATACTTTTATGAAATATCATACTCTTATAACATGAACATATCATCGAACGTGAACGAATGAACAAGACATCTGTTATATTCGTTTATATAGTTAAATGAAAAAAATATTTGTTCATATTTGTTCATTTAATAAATACATGAACATAAACAAACTTCATATTGTGTATGGTTCTCGAATTATTCATTAAACATTTAGTTCACTTGCATTCTTCATAATTTTCTTTTACTTTAATATAGATTAAGTTATTTTAAAGTCCTATCTAAAATTAGATAAACGTGTCCACATAAAATTAAGGGAGAATTTCATATATACCCTTTCAAAACTTCATAATATCATATATACCCAACCTAAAATTTTAATATCATATATATCCCTCTTAAACATCATAATATCATATATACCCAATTTTAATTATTTATATCAAATATATTCCTTTTAAACATCATTAATATCATATATACTCAAATTCATTAATTTAATTATTTTTATAACATATAAAACTCATAATTAATAGTGCTTATTAGTTAGTGACCATTATACCCTTACTCATTTCTTCTTTCAACTAAACTTCATAATATCATATTTATCCAACTTAAATTAAAAAAGCATGTCTCTTTTAATAATTTTATATAATTTAGTTTTGTAAACTTTACTAAACAAATTCTTCAAATTAACATTAAAAATATAAATAAAAATTTGTATCATGTTTTTGCTCGTTTGTAATCAAATCGTATCGTCTTATTATATTTTCTTATTTGTTTTTTTTCTACAGTAATCTATATACAATTAACTGATTACATATTATGTTCTTTCTTTTCTTTTTCTTTTTGAATTTGATAGTTGTATCGCATTTTGTTTTTTTAATTTCGTATATATTTTTTGTTTTCTAATACATTAGTTTCAAAAAAAATTTCAAGTTTGCATTCGTTTTATAACTATTGTTATAAAACGAATGCAAATTTGAATAAAAAAATATAAACCAATGTATTAGAAAACAAAAAAATATATACTAAATTAAAATAACGAAATGCGACGCAACTATAAAGTTCGAAAAGAAAAAGAAAAAAAAAGAACATAATATGTAATCACTTAATTTAATGTTAATTTGTTTTAGTTTGAAGAATTTATATAGTAAAATTTACAAATATAAATTATATAGAATAATTAAAAGGGATATGATATTTTAATTTAAGTTGGATAAATATGATATTTTGTAGTTTAGTTGAAAGAAGAAATGAGTAAGGGTATAATGGTCGTTAATTAATAAGCAATATTAATTATGAGTTTTAAATGTTTTATAAATAATTAAATTAATGAATTTGAGTATATATGATATTAATGATGTTTAAGAGGGATATATGTGATATTAATAAATAAAATTGGGTATATATGATATTATGATGTTAATGATGGATATATATGATATTAAAATTTTAGGTTGAGTATATATGATATTATGAAGTTTTGGAGGGGTATATATGAAATTCTCCCTAAAATTAATATCGTGTGAAAAATGAATCAATATTTACCAAATCCTCAGCTATGTATTATTAATGAGTTGACCATATTATTGAGTTTATCATTCCTACAATATAAATAGTTTTTCAATCACGAAAATTATAATCTTAAATGATGAAAACAATCAAATTTAAAAATAAATTAACAAGTGACAGAAAAATATTAGTGTTAAAATACACAGGGTGTGTCAGAAGATTCAACGGAAAGGTTGTTCTACTTTTCATTCAGATATTTTGATTTAAATTTTTAATCACACAACATAAGAAGAGACCGAATCCTTTTAAGACTTAGCTTGTTAGTTTAAAATTTTTTAAAGCGACTTTGTTATTCTATCTCGTCTGAACATCAAAATACTTAGGACTACACAAAAAACAGCTAAAAGTGTCAATCGATGAACACGTGCATTGTTAGGGTTGTGCAAAAATCAAATCGATTTGTAAAACCGAATAACCGTATCAAAATCGTAGCAAACTAAACCATCTGATTTTGGTTTTAATTTTATCGACTTTTCAGTTTCGGTATAATCTAATTTGTTTTTCTATTAAAAAATAAAATTCAGAAAAATACAATAAAACTAAAGAACCATACTGAATCGAAACCAAACAGGTTCTCTATGATTTAATTCTGGATTTTGATAGTTCTTGATTTTTCGGTTCGGACTCATTTATGTTTTTTCTTTTTACCTTAGACACCCAAGGCATTGTAACCACGTGAAATAAGTTGGATCCATCACTATCTTTAGAAGAAATATGTTGGAAGAGCAGGGAAATAAACCTAATAAACAAATTAAGAAAATTGTTCATTGCTGATTCCTGCATATTAATATTAATATTAATATTACGATAATGGGAAAATACTAGGTGATGGAGATTATTAAATGCAAATTTCAAATAAGGCGGCCATGGCCATGGCCGTGGACTTTATTTATTTATTTAGTTTTCAGGTGAGGATTTAAAAATTCCGGCGAACCAGACGGTGGCGCTCTTCGCTTCACCAGGGACAAACACGCGCATACCTACCATGTGCCATCAGGCCATCAGCATATTCCTATCCATAACATCTGATTAATTAATTAATTCATTTCTTTATTTTATTATTATACATACATCTTAAATTGTCAAAATATATAAAATATTTTGGTTCGTGTAACGGAACTCGATTGGATTGAAATTTAAATTTAATTTGTTTAATATTTTTGATAACTAATAACAAATGTACAGGATTAAATTTTAGGGTTTATTATAAAAAAATCAATATGTTTTCACGTTTTTTACATTTTTATCCATTCATGTTTTTTTTTTTTCGTAACAGTCCTCAAGTTAATTATTTCTTTTTGTTAAATGAAATTTCTTTTTGGTTTAGTCCTCAAGTTAATTCTTTGCTTTTCGCGTTTTCGTCCATCATAGTCACCTGCTTAACAAGTGGCAGGTTAAATTTGGACTACTTCTAAGAGTTTTAATTGGTTTGGGAACTAATTAGGGAAAAAAATAAAAGGGAAACTTAAACGAAATTTTTTTTACATTTGTGGTTTTTTGCATAAATTTTCGTATTGAAAAAGCGCAATAAGCTTTTCTCATTTTCTTGATTAAGTCCCTAAAATTTTTCGATTGTTTATCACCTTCAACTATTTTTGTCTTATTCAAAAATATGTATTTTTAGCCGGCTATCGGGTGAGCAGTAAAATACAACCGATAACACAAAAAATATAGGGACTTGATCGTTAAAATGACAAAAGAGAGTGAGCTTTTTCCAACATTAATTGGATGAAAAAAAAACCAAGATTATTTGTTTAGCAACTGGTCAAACATGTCAAATATACACTTTTGAATAAGATAAAAATAATTTAGTAACTTAAACAACCAGCAAAAAGTTTATAGACTTAATTACGAAAATAAAAAATTGATAAGGTTTTCAATAATAACCCAAATATCAAATCTTTACCACAAAGTATTGTGTAAATATATACAGAAAACTTGCTGCTTATTTCAAATATAATTATTTTCGGGTTTATATAAGTTATTTCTTATGTTGATACTTTTAGTGAGTGTTTGGTTCACAAATTTTGAAGAAATCTGATGGAAAAAAAATGAACATTTCATTCTCATGTCATGTTTGATGTTTGTCTGTCAAATTCTATGGAATGGCAATTCTCTTTCAAACAAAACAGTCTCCCCATTAAAGAAATCCCTTTTCCATAAGGAGTTGTTAAGAAATGAACATTTCATCCTTGACATGTCTTCTCCATCACCCATACTTATCATATCGACCCAACATAACCTAACCTACCTTACCTATACCTTATCCACTCCATCCTAACCCATCCCACCCCACCACTAGTTTATTCACCTCACAAAACTTACCACATCTTTTCTCACCTTTATATTACATCTACCCTACGCTATCACACCCCATCCATCTTACCTACCACCAACCAATCTACTCATCAAACTTACAGCATATGCGTCCTTATATTACACCCTCTTACCCTATCTTACCCCACCCACCTACCCTTACACAACGCTCAGTCCACCTTAACCCCACCACATCAGATTTTATATTACTTACGTAGTATACATTAATATTTAATGTTATCATTTTAATATATATGTTTTATAAATTTATGCAGAAAAATAAATTAGTTTTACGAAGAAAAAATAAAAAAACTTACTATTTAAAATACTTTTATAGTAAAAAAAAATTTAAAAATTATTAATAATATATTTTGCTCATTTGTCATAATCATACTTCAATTTCTTTGATAGATTTATAAACCAAACTAGAAAACAATAAATGATTTAAATTCTGAATTCCATTCTTTTCTTGCCAACTAAACAAACGATAGTATTTGGATTTAGATAGATTACATTTCTTTCTGAATTTATTCCTTTGACAGATTCCACTCCTGGAATAAATATTCTACGAATCAAAAGTCGTCTTAGGCTAATATGCATTCTATTTATCATTTGGTTTGAAATTGTTATGCATTATATAACACATATTTTGTTTTTATACTTTTATAAGTATAGATTTAAAAAAAATGGTTTCAATCAATGTGTGGGTAGAGATAAGTTTGGTTCCGGAATTCGTCCGACTATTTCCTATTTTTTGCAAAGAAAAATAGGAAACCAGACTGAACTGAACCTGGTGGAATCATAACCAAATTATAAAAGTTATAGGAACCGAGAACCGTTCTGAAAATAAAATTGTCCAGTTTAGTTTGGATAAAATAGGTGTTTTACTCAGGGTATTACACTAAATTTTTTGGTTTAGAGTTTGACTGATATTTGTGTTACCCTTGGCAATTAGTAGACAATTATTATATTTAATGATATGTCTTTAACTCTTTATAAATCTTTAATTTCTAAGTATTTTATGAACCAACTCTGGTTAAGTTTCTAACTAACATTAACTCATGCAGGGATACAAATTAATCATCCTAGGGTTTGTTTTTTAATCCCCTTCATCATACCCAAACCCAAATGGATACAAGATAAATCTATAATCTATCTGTATAAATATTAATCTTTGTTTTTATATATAATATAAATGAGAACCATATATACCACGTGATTTTATGTGTTTATATAATTAGAGTTTTTAATATAGAAAATAGTAATAATAATAAATTAGATTTTCTATAATTTTGACTAATTAATTATTAAATTAGTTAAGTTAAAACTTAATAAAGTGAATTTGATTTGATTCAAATTTAAATTTAATTTAGATTGCAATAAATGACATGACATATGACAAATTAAAAAATGACATGTGGAAAGTGAAAGAAGAATACGACAATTGACAGAATTTTACTCAATTATTAGTATTTGTAAATGGATTATAGAATAGATGGACTATACCTAATTACTTCACGAAATAACTAAACAACTCACTTAAGCTGTTATTTGGCCATTATAAATGAAGGCAAAGTTGTTAGGATCACGATTAATATCGTAAGATCGGTCGATCCTTTGATCCTACCAAGTGATTTCAAGAAGGATCGATGTGATATCCTTTTTTAGCAAGATTGGACGTTGGATCATAAGATCGGTCGTGAGATCGTAAGATTGGTCGCCGATCTGATCATACCTTTTACTCGACCGGATCATTTTACCAGGTTTTCACCATGAGATCGCACCAATCTGATCCAACATTTACCCAGATCCAACCATTTTACCCTTAAGATAGCGTGAGAAAGTGTAAGATGTATGATTGATTGAATTTTCAGGATGACCCTAAACATTCAAAACATGAACGCACTTTATTTTTCTATTTAATGTATAAGTATTTCATTAAAGTGTTACATAATTAGTTTATGATAAAAAAATAAAATTATAGTACCTAGGAAAAAAAACTAAAAAGTAGAAATTTTGTGATAGGATCTTACGATCCCGATTCGATCTTGCACAGACGAAAACGATCTCGATATTGACAAACTTACATGAAGGTACGTTGATAATCGATTGATAATGACATTTACCATAAGAATGAGATATTTAATCATTTATTTGTTATGAACATTATTGCTATAATGTGTGGAAACCCTCATTGGGTGTATTGCATTCATCTCATATAAATAGATTACATATTTACAAAGGAGACCCCTACACTATACATTATTTAACACACCCCCCTCAGTCGCAGCTGGAGGAGGACTAATGCCAAGACTGGACTTAAATTGTAAAAACAGCTGTGTAGGAAGACCTTTAGTAAATATATCTGCTAACTGATGAGAGGAAGGCACATGCGACACACGCACTTGCCCCAAAGCAATACGTTCTCTTACAAAGTGTAAGTCAATTTCCACATGTTTGGTTCGTTGATGCTGTACTGGGTTATTAGCTAAATACATGGCACTTACATTATCACAAAAAACAACTGTGGCACGTGAAAGAGGTAGATGTAACTCAATCAAAAGGTTACGAAGCCAGGTAGATTCGGCAACAACGTTAGCAATACCACGATATTCAGCTTCGGCACTTGAACGGGACACAACATGTTGGCGTTTAGAGGACCAAGACACAAGATTGTCACCCAGGAAGATGCAGAACCCAGAGGTGGACCGGCGTGTTTCAGGACAACCGGCCCAATCAGCGTCAGTGTAACAGACCAAACGATTAACAGAGGATGGGCGGAGAAAAAGACCATGAGTAAGGGTACCCTTCACATAACGAAGAATGCGTTTGAGGGCATTCAGATGTGGTTGGCGAGGATCGTGCATATACAGACATATTTGCTGTACAGCATATGCGATTTCCGGACGAGTGATCGTGAGGTACTGTAACGCACCTGCAAGGCTCCGATAGAGCGTCGGATCATCGACTGGTTTACCAGAGGAGGGTAGTTTAGACTTTGTCTCAGCCGGTGATGAGCAAGGATGACAAGTGTCCATGCCAGCACGAGAAATGATTTCTTGGGCAAAAACTGATTGAGACAGAAAAAGGCCCGAAGAAGAGCGTATAGCGGAGACCCCTAGAAAGAAGGAGAGAGCGCCAAGGTCAGTCATTTTGAACTCAGATGACAGACGAGAGATGACATGATTGACCAGAGATTGGGAGGAAGCTGTCAGAATGATATCATCTACATATAGAAGGAGGTAGATTGTATCACGACCATGATGATAAACAAAGAGAGAACTGTCAGATTTACTTGAATGAAAACCGAGAGAAGTAATGAAGACAGCGAATCGATGAAACCAAGCACGGGGAGCCTGTTTGAGACCGTACAAGGCTTTTCGAAGGCGACAGACATGCTGTGGGAAGGAGGAATAAACATAGCCAGGTGGTTGTTTCATATAGACTTCCTCCGATAATTCGCCATTGAGAAAAGCATTTTTAACATCAAGCTGATGAATCGGCCAGTTTAGGGAGAGAGCAATGCTTAGGACCATTCTGACAGTAACTGGTTTGACAACAGGGCTGAAAGTTTCGTCATAGTCAAAACCAGGCATTTGAGAAAAGCCTTGGGCCACCAGACGGCCCTTGTAGCGCTCAAGACGACCCTGACTATCGAATTTATGGCGATATAACCAACGGCAGCCAACAATGTTGGCTTTTGGTGGAGGGGGAACAAGATCCCACGTGTGATTGGAGAGAAGGGCAGACATTTCAGCGTCCATGGCTGCCTTCCAATTGGGATCACGAATCGCCTGGGCAGAAGACTTGGGAATTGGGGAGAGAGAGTCAACTGCGGAAAGATTGAAGATGTGACGAGGTTTGAGACTGCCGGTGCGTGAGCGAGTCGTCATGGGATGGGTGGAGATGGGGTCCTGAGGAGGGGAAGACGTGGTGGCTACAGGAGCAGGTTGCACAGAGGTACGATGCGGAGAGTGAGGAGCATCAGACGATTGTGGTTGGTTATCGACTGTAGGTGCATCATCATTTGTGATGGGCATATCACTCAAGGTAGGCGAGGTAGAAGGAGGAGAAGAGGGAGTGGTGGATGAGGATGCAGTGTGTTCATTTGTCATCAAGGAGGGTGTGGTGACATCATCAGAGAACACATCATACTCAGAGGGAGATGGTGGTGCATTAAACGAAGCATAGGGAAAATGATCTTCATCAAAAATCACATGGCGAGAGATAATAATACGATGAGTGACGAGATCATAGCATCGATGACCCCGATGACAAGGAGAAGGGCCGAGGTAGACACAAGCAGTGGAGCGAGGGGATAGCTTGTTTGGAGCCGTAGAGGATAGGTTTGGATAACAGAGGCACCCAAAAACACGTAGGTGTGTGAAATCCGGGAAAGTGTCGTACAAAACCTCACATGGGGTTTTTGAGGCCAAAGTGGTAGTAGGAAGAATGTTCAGAAGATGAACAGACATGGTGAGTGCTTCAACCCAGAATTTAGGTGGAAGGGATGCTTGAAACAGAAGCGTGCGAACCACATTGTTGATGGTGCGAATGGCGCGTTCAGCTTTGCCATTTTGTTGAGAAGTGTAGGGACACGAGAATCGGACTTTAATACCATGTTTTTGGAAAAGTTCAAGCAATTTAGTGTTGTTAAATTCACGGCCGTTGTCACACTGAAAGGATTGTATATCGGTTTTAAACTGATTTATAACATAGGCACGGAAATTACTAAAAACTTGAAACACATCAGATTTAGCACGCAAAGGGAACACCCATAAGAAATGAGAATAATCATCCAAAAACAGTATATAATATTTAAAACCACTCAAACTTGATACAGGAGATGTCCACAAGTCTGAATGAACCAGTTCAAAAATTCGTGAAGTCTTTGTTAAAGACTTTGAAAAAGACAAACGACAATGTTTACCTAGTTGACAAGCGTGACACGTAGGTAACAGTGCATCGGAACAAGAAATAAAGTTACGAGAACGTAAAAAATTAAAGGTAGTAGTGCCCGGATGACCAAGACGACGATGCCACACATGAGGAGACACGGCAACCATAGCGGTGGCAGATGGCATGGAAGGCAGAGAAGGCTGTAGAACAGGGTAGAGATCACCAGTACTGTCAGAGCGATGAAGGAGACGCCCTGTATTAAGATCCTTTATGGAGAAACCAAAAGGATCAAAGTCAACAGAAACCCAGTTATCAATGGTGAACTTACGCACGGAAATGAGATTCTTAACCATTTGATCAGAAACAAGAACATTTTTCAGTGCCAATTGATTTTGTGATAATGGAAGAAATGTATCTCCAATGCAAGAAACCGGGAGTAAAGCACCATTACCAACCATGATTACTTTTGACTTACCACAAGGTTTAAGAGAAAGTAAGTTACCTTGGTTGAATGACATGTGTGAGCTTGCACCAGTATCAATGTAGTAGTTGTTATCCTGAGTCTGTTGAGGCGGCTGAACGGACATTGAACTGAAGAGAGCTGCCAGATCGGTGAACTGAGGTGGAGCTGCATGTGCAGGAGATACTGTAAGCGGTGCTGCATATAGTGCAGATGGAGTGTGAGACCCGGTATGAGTTGGTGTGGAAGACACCTGCTGTCGATGGTGACTACCATGGTGAGAGACCTGAGCTTGCTGATGTAGAGCATTCTGAAGAAGCTGAAGAAGTTGGTTGTTAAAAGCTGGCGGAGCACTGAAGTGACCTGCATCACGGGAGTTACCTGTAAAAGAAGCAGTGCTGTTAAAAGAACCCCCCCCCCCTGTATTACCCTTAGACGCAACACGACCTGTGTTTCTGTTTCCCCGATTATTTTTATTTTTCCCTTTTCCATTATTATTATTAGTGCCAGACGAGGAGTATAGGGCAGAACTGAGGGAAGGTTGAGGTTCAAGAGTGGGCTCAGGCTGGTCTTCTCGAGATTCATGTAACAATAACATATTTTTAGCTTCAAGAAAGGAGGGAAAAGGTTTAGTATGAGTGATGACATCAATTAAACTTTGATAGGATGAAGGTAAATGCTGTAGAATTTGCAAAACGAGATCCTGATCAGTGATTTTGGTGTCAACATCGGCTAGGTAATCAGCAATATCTTTTAGTGTGTGACAGTAATCAGTAATGGAAAGATCACCCTTTTTGGTATTTCGAAAAAGAGTTTGAAGTTGAAGACTACGAGACAATTTATTATTCAGAAAATGAGCATCAAGTGCCTCCCAAAGATCATGTGCAGTGCAATTGTCTGTGGTGATGATATTAAGTAAGTTTGGTTCACAGGTGGAATAAAACCAAGATTTAATGCGAGAATCTATAGCCTCCCAATCCTCATCATCAGGGCTAGTGGGTTTTGATTTTCCATTAATGTGACCCATGACTTTGGCACCTTTGCACACATCAGTAAAAATGCGACGCCATAATTTATAGCGTGAACCATCAGTGGTTAACTTAAAACTAAACTGGGGATAGACATTACCAATGGCAAATACCAGTTGAGAGGCGGTGGGATTTTGTGTGGTTTGTGAGGGTTGTCCTGTCATAACTAATAATAATAATAGTTGCGAGAAAAGATAAAAATTAACAGGAAAATTAAAACAAGAACGTGCTCACAAGGTTTGAATTTGGAGGCGGCAGAAACACGAGTTTCAGGCGGCAGATGGCGGCAATGGCAGTAGAGAACAGCAGCAACTTAACAGAGCACCGGAGCAGTAGTACCGTTAATAATATTATATATATAATATATAATAGTGTTAGATATTATATATTATATGTATAATATTATATATAATATATAATATATAATATATAATAGTGTTAGATATTATATATTATATATATATATATGAGTAGCAGTGGTCAATAAAGAAACCAGAGACCAGAATACGAAACGTAGCAGCGGTGATGAAGAAATCGAAGATCCAAATCGCAGATCCAAAACCCAGATCCAAATCGCAGATCCAAAACCCAGATCCAAATCGCAGCAAGAGATGGCGGCGGCGCTGAGCAAGGGCGGCGGCGCTTTGACAGCAGCAGGCAGCGCACGTTTGAGCCGCGGCTGAAACAGAAGTCCCAAGGTTTGCAGCGGCTAGGTGTGCGTGGCTGTCGGCAGGAAACAGAAGTCGCAGGGTTGCAGCGGCGGTGGCTTCAGGCAAGAGTTGCAGCGGCGCAGATGAAGTTATCACCGGCGCAGACAGCAGCGGGACTTGGGCGGAGGCTGACGGCTGTGGTTGTGCGGCTAGGGTTGCAGCCGAAGGAGGGAACCGTAGGTGGGCGGAAGCGTGGCCGCCGGTAAGGGGAGTCGGCCGGAGGTTACAGAACCGAAAAAAAATAACCTAATTTTTGAGAATTAGGGTTAGGCTTGATACCATGCTATAATGTGTGGAAACCCTCATTGGGTGTATTGCATTCATCTCATATAAATAGATTACATATTTACAAAGGAGACCCCTACACTATACATTATTTAACAATTATAAACAAACATAAAATGGCTTTGAATCATGAGGTCCTAAGCCTTTGACTTTTGCCCTACGATTAATCCGAATTCTCATGTAAATAAGGATTCATTTCAAAATCGTTTTCGGGTTGCTCTATTAACCTATAAATCTTGTTGGATCCTATTAATTTTGTTGAATACTATGATTGAATTTGTCGGATATTATAAAATCTTGTTGAATCCTATGAATCTTGTTACAAACGTTGTTATGAACCTTTTAAATGCTATGAATTTTGTTGCGAGCACTCCTATGAACTCTTTGAATCATATCAATCTTGTTGTCACCAATTATTGATATATATAAATACTTATATGTATATTTTTATTTGTTCACAATGAATAAATTGATCACAACGAATTTCAATATATAAGAATATACATTCATATAGTCATTTAATAAATTAATAAAACTCAAAATAATATAAAATTTTATAATTGTCACATATGTATATAATATTAATATATATACATTAAAAATGAAAAAAAAAAATCAAAACCTATTTTTCATTTAGACTAATAACTTGAGATGCTCAATAAAAACTAACCAATAATATATAGTATGTTTTTATCATGTTTCCATCCAACAATATAGAGTTATTACTACATATTTACATTAGTTGTCTTGGTTTAGATATAGACCTAGCAATTATAAAGACAAATTAAGCATTATTTAAATCCTAAGGGGTTAACTTTTGTTGCCTTTATATACAATCTTCAAGTCTTTCTTAGTCTTCACTATACCAACTTTCCTCATCCTACTTCACTCACTCTCCATCAGCCATGGCTGCTTCCCAATTCTCTCTTCTTCTCCTTGCCCTATTGGCACTAACCTCTTCAACACTTGCACTTTCCGGCTCCGAGCCGACAATTTACGAGATCCTACAACAATACGGACTTCCTCCGGGCCTCGTACCCGACTCCATCACTTCCTACACTTTCGATCCTTCTGATGGAAGCTTTGTTGTTACACTTAAGAAACCATGTTACATCAAGTTCGATTACCTTGTTTACTACGACACTAAGATCAGCGGAAAGATCAGCTACGGTGCAGTTACCGAAATGAAAGGGATTCAAGCGCAATCGTTTGTGTTTTGGTTGAATCTCGATGCAGTTAAAGTTGAAAGTGGTAGTGTTTATTTCACTCTTGGAATTATCACTAAGAAGCTTGATATTGCACAGTTCGAGATGATTCATTCGTGCAAAGATAATGTTCTTGCTGCTTGCGATATCGATCATTCATCCAAATTCAGATCCAAACTCATCTCGCAGGTATTAATTTATTTATACTAAAATGCAATTAAGTACAATTTCAGTAAATCAAATCTAAATCGATTTATCAATCGATAATCTGTTTTGCTTGCATAAATTAAATCGATCATAGATTTGTAACTTTATATATGGTTGAAAGGACTTACGAAATCGATCAGATCTGGAGATTATTGTGATGAACAAATTCAGATCGATTTGTGATTGAAATTGTGGTGGTTTTACGTACAGCTTTCAGTGACTGCTGAAGAGTAGATCGATCGGCATGAAGGAGATGATCGATACATGTTTCCGTAATCATGGCTGATGATGAGCGATTCGTTTGTGTTACAGTGTATGAATTAATAACTTCAGGTTCCGATCGATGGATGATCGATCCTGTTCTACGAATTGAAATGTATAATTTGGTGTTTGAGTTGTAAGTTTGAATCTATCACGCAATTACCATTTCCTCTCTCGCTTTATAACAAACTCCATAACAAAGAATCTGGTGGTTTTGAATTTGTTTTCGCCATTAACGAAGATCTCTGAAGAATCGAGTTCGATTTGTGGTAGAAGAATGAAGTTGGTTAAACTTAAACACATCTATCTATCTATACACTTTAAAAGAGTAACTACTCGTCTTTTTTTGTGAAGCCTCGTGTCGTCACCATGAATCGACACGTGGCAGTTATAGATTTTTTAAAAAAATAAAGAAATTTAAATCAAATCTATCCAAATCTAATATAATCCACTTTTAAATTCAAATCAAATTAAATCAAATAAAATCTAATACTCTACTAACTTATTAATTAAATCTATCCAAATCTAATATAATCCACTTTTAGATTCAAATCAAATCAAATCAAACAATATCTAATAAGCTACTAACTTATTAATTATAAAATAATATAATAAAAGTTTAAAAAAATATATAAGAAAATAATTACTCTTCATATATATTTAGAAATATACAAAATTAATAGATCATAATAAATAATAATATCACCTTATATACTTTTGTTTAAAAAATAATATTTATATTTTTATATTTTTATTTATTATGTTTTATATATATTAAAAATATCCGCGTAATACGCGTGTAATAAACTGGTATATATGATATGATTAGATGGAATGGAATTATGCAAAGTCAACGAGCCAAATGATATCACAAATATACATTAAAAAAACAAATAGTAAACTAATTAAATGATACAAAACCAACATTTTGAAAGCAACTTAAGATGATATTTAATTCATAGAAAAATAAATAAATGATATGAAATTAATATTTTGAAAGCAAATATTAATATAAACTGAAAGATGATTTTTTAAGCACTATTTATAATTTAAAAGAATAAATTGTTATTCTATAATATTAAGTCAAAGGGATATAATCAAGGGTGACAATTTCCAATACGACCCGACACGAAACCAACATGAAAAAAGTGATACGAACCCTATTTGAACCCCAAAGCGGGTTGAAATTAATGGATTGACATGAAATTTTTGGATCGGGTTAGGGTTAACCCGGGTTATTTGAAATCGATTGACCCGTTGAGATTTTTTAATAATAATTTATAAATAAAAAATAATTGTAAAAAAGGAAAAATAATTCAATTTAAAAATATTACAATTTGTAGCTATGTTGAAAAATGAATATTAATTTAATTATTTTAGTCTAAATGGATTATTTAATTGTTATTTGAGTTTTGTAGTTTCAAACTATGTTTACGGAAACTCAAACTGAACAAAGAACAATTCGAATACATACTTTACTAATTGAATATTGAAACCAAAAATCTAACTTAAAAACAAACATCGAAATTCAAAACAGAAAACTTAAAAGCTAAATGGGTTGACTCGCAGGACAACATGAACTGACACGGGAAAAGTTGACACGATTCAAACCTGACACAAAAATAAATGGGTCAAAATTAGGTCGACATCATTTTAACACGAAAATTTGTTAACACGAACACGATAACCCAAAACATGACACGATTGTCACGCCTAAATACAATAGAAAAACTATGATATCGTGAAAAGTATGGTTATTCACTGATGACTAAATGAACCGAATTTATGTTTTGAAGGATTTAATTTAACAATGTGATTTCTTGACGTAAAACTCAACTGACCAATTAATATTTTTCTAATTAAAATATTAACTTTAACTTTAAAAGATCCAATAATTAATCTTAATAATAAATTTGAAAGTATTAGTCAATGAATTTGGGAATAAAATTTACAAAATGACGATGATATATTATTAAAAGTTAATTAGGATGTTTTTCCAAATAAGTCTAATAGAAATAAATAAAGTTTGTATTTCTTGTCGGAAAAATTTTAGAAAAAAACAACGCATTTCTGATATTTTTCGATTAAGCATGTGTACCAAAAACGTTTCCAAAAAGTCCTTCAACTTGAAATTTTTGACGAATTGCGTTGTTTTATGTGGTTTTTTAAAGATTTTTCTGATTTTTTCATAAAATTTCGTTAAATTAAAGGACTTTTGTGGAAACATTTTATGTGTAGTGATTTTTACGAAAACGTTTTTAAGTTGATGGACTTTTATGGAAACGTTTTTTGTGCAATGAATTATTCGAAAATACTGAAAGTATGTTAGTTTTTTACATGATTTTTATTTCTTGTCGTATGGAAATGTAATAGATAAAATTGTTTTCAATTAAAATTAAATATGGACTGATAAATATTAAACATGAATGTTAATATTGAATGGCATAAAAATAAAAAGTATAAAATTAAAATAGTTTTTCGGTTATCGAGTCTGTCACTTATCAAAACTTTGAAATGGAAACCGTAAGAGCAAAGGGAGTACTCCACTTCCCAAAATCCATCTTTCTGTACACGTCAGCGCCACATCACCTTTTCTCTCTCCACATTTCCCCACCTGTCTCCACCTTTCTAACTAGGAAATACTCATCTTTCTATAACTTTTCATCTTTCTTAATTTTTTTAAATTAAATTCATTTTAACTAAAAAAACAAATATTAGAACTAAAATAATTAATTTCATAAATATTTAAAAACTATTACATAAACTAAACATTAAAAATTACCCAATTAAAATAAAAAATACATAACAATAAATTAAAATTAAAATTACAAATGAACATTAAAAAAAATACAAACTAGCCGTCTAAATTTGGTATTTGGGCAAGTGCAATATGTTTCACGAGATCTGATTGAAGGTTATTGTGTGTTTCCTGATTACGAAAGTAAAATACGAAACTGTACGAACGAAACAACAATTACGAAACTAAAATAAAAAAATACAAACATTTATGAAACTATAATAAGAAACAAAAAATAAAATTATAAAAGTAAATTTATATATATATATATATATATATATATATATATATATATATATATATATATATATATATATATATATATGGGATTCAGTGGAAAACCGCCATGCACCTGAAAACTTGTGAAAACCGTACTGCACCACCACAAATGCATCAGATTCTCCGCGTGATGCATCAAAATTCCGCGTGATGCATCAAAATTCCCGCGTGATGCATCAAAATTCCGTGTGATGCATCACCTTATTTACGATCATGCCACCTTGTTTTTCATGAAATGCACCTAATCGGACGGTATGCGTAGGTTTCCATGGTTTCAGGTGCATTGTGGTTTTCCATTGAACCCACCCCTATATATATATATATATATAGGGTTGG
Organism: Centrapalus pauciflorus; assembly: GCA_020465985.1. Lineage (NCBI taxonomy): Eukaryota > Viridiplantae > Streptophyta > Magnoliopsida > Asterales > Asteraceae > Centrapalus > Centrapalus pauciflorus. Next base: position 207,539 of record JAANYP010006093.1, read on the forward strand.
GATCATTGCAGAACCTTAATTTAGTGCAGAACCATAGAACCAATCTAAACCATTAGATTATAATATAACACTAGGGATAAGATGGTAATTATACAATTAACATTGAATTAATAGCAGCCTACCAAGTTTGACTGTCCACTTTGACTTTTTTTTTACTCTTTTAATATATAACGAACATGCAGTGTTGCATCGACGTTAAATATACGATATCAAAGTGTTCATTCGACATCGAATGGTCGTATGGGTAAAAAAAATTTACGAAAAATAAACACGTAAAATTTTTTTCAAAAAAATATATTCATGACCGTTCTCGTTAAATCCACCAACTTTGACCACTAATTTTGACTATTATTTATCTCTGCTAATAATGAACGTATATGCAGTGTTGCATCGACGTTAAATATACGGTATCAAAGTGTTCATTCGATATCGAATGATCTCATGATCTCATGATCTCACCATGATATATTGCATCATGGTCTGGGTAAAAATTTTTTTACGAAAAATAAAAAAATATATATTATAACTGTTCTCGTTAAATCCACCAACTTTGACTACTAATTGTGACTATTATTTTGGCTCTGTTAGTAATGAATGTATATGCAATGTTGCATTGACGTTAAATATACGATATCAAAGTGTTCATTCGATATCGAATGATCTCATGATCTCACCATGATATATTGCATCGTGGTCTGGGTAAAAATTTTTTTACGAAACATAAAAAATATATATATCATAACCGTTCTCGTTAAATCCACCAACTTTGACTACTAATTGTGACTATTATTTTAGCTCTGTTAATAATGAGCGTATATGCAGTGTTGCATTGACGTTAAATATACGATATCAAAGTGTTCATTCGATATCGAATGATCTCATTATCTCACCATGATATATTGCATCGTGGTCTGAGTAATTTTTTTTTACGAAAAATAAACACGTAAAATTTTTTCGAAAAAAATATATCATGACCGGTCTCGTTTTAAAGAGTATAAAATTCTCGTTTTTATGGTATAATTTTTTTGATTTAAAAATTAATAATATTAATGTTATTTTAATTTAAAGAAAAAGGATATTTATTTTGCTAATGTCAATCTTTTTGCTATTTCCAATCTTTTCCTTTTTTACCCCTCCAATAATTAAAATATCACTATTACCAATCTTTTTTTCACTAATTCCAAACTTAACTCTTTTAATTAAGACCATTAGATTATTCTAATCTATAGACGATATTGGTTCTACAGTTCTACACTAAATTTAGGTTCTACAATGATCTCATCCATATATATATATATATATATATATATATATATATATATATATATATATATATATATATATATATATATATATATATATATATATATATAGATTGAGGTTCTATGGGGCACCATATGCATCGGGAACCAAATGGGAACCAAAATGCATTGCTTGTTTACAAAGGGTGCATTAAGGGCATTTTGAGATTGCTTAATAATATATTGTTAAATTATAAAATTTAATTTAATATTTATCATTTATTTAGGAAACTAAATAAAATGATCAACCACCTTCCCATAAATCCACGTTTAAATGTCGAAATGCATCACGATTTTGGTGATTCATAATGATGGAACAAAAACGAGGATGAATATGGCCGAAATGTATCACGATTTTGGTGATGCATAATGATGGAACAAAGACGAGGATGAATATGGTCGAAATGCATCATGTTTGAAATTGAATTGGATGAAGATGCATCGTGTTTGAAGACGAATCCAATAAATTGGATGAAGATGCATCATGTTTGTTTAGATTCGGATAGAATATTTTCTGAACTAAATCATTTTCCGATTTTGTCCTTCCGCGCGCGAGAAGTTATGCACCCGTGCACCCATTTTCAAGTTAATTACTCTTTTGTCACTACAATCTGAACCATTAAAATTCAAGATCTAACGGTGCATACAGGTTCCCAAAGTGTACAATGCATACAGGTGCCCCATAGAACCTGACCATATATATATATATATATATATATATATATATATATATATATATATATATATATATATATATATATATATATATATATATATATATATATATATATATATATATATATATATATACATATATATATATATATATATATTTGTTTTGACAGTTGACAGAAAAAAAAAAAGGAAAAGCAGGGGGAAGAAGAAGGGAGAAGGCGGGGTGGAGCAAGGAGGGGAAGCCGGGGAGAGGAAGCCGGAGCGCGGGGCCGCCGTGGGGGGGCGGTGTAGCCGCCGGGGCTCTGCTGATTTGGCAAGGCCGCTGGTGGGCGGTTTGAGTACTCCTTTCGCCCTAAGACGTAGTTTTTTTCTTGTATGATTAACCTAAAACTCAAAAGAAACATTTATTTTTTATTTGAAAAGTATACACTAACAAAATTGATAAAAGAGTATGCACTATATATAAAAATACAACAAATAATAAGATGCATCTATAAAACTCACATTGATCTAATTAAAAAGACAAAAACAGTTGTTTTCTGGATAAAAATAATATGTTTATTTTATAACTTTTTCTTTTTGATAATTGGAAGTATATGGATATTATAAAGTGTAATCTATTCCAAAACACCTAGATTTCCATGGGCATTTTTGTTTTTTTCCCTTCTGAAATAATTTATTAAATTTTCCATGTGCTAAAATCCCTATTTATTTAAGTTTTATGGAGGAGTTCTCATTCATGTGAGGTTTGTTTGCTTCTCAATAGAATCATTAAGAAGCTATTTAAAGATAAAATGAATTTTTAATGGTTCCAATAAAAAGTAAACAAATAGGATGTGCGGTCCATACCTCCAACCAAACACGTTAGTTGTTCAAGTTTGACCATTAAATTATGGGATAAATTATTAGAATAGCAATTAAGTTTTTATCATCTTTTTTATCAGATTATTAGTTATTTTTATTTAGAACAATAAAATATACATACGTTTTATTTAAATGCTTACCTTAAATAGCAATAAAAAAATAAATGATTGCAAAAAATTTCTAGAAAAAATAGTTCCCTTGAATAACAAACAATAAACATGAAGTTACTAATCCTTGAATGATAAAAATCAAGAGCAGATCTAGGAAATTTTGTCATGTCATTTTTTTAAATTAAATTTAATAATTAGATTTTTGAAAAAAAGAATTTCAAAACGGATCGGGTCAACGAAACGGGTTGTCAACACAAATTAATAAATACAAAGATTTTTGGGCTTTTTTTTAAATGTTTTGGGTTGATTATTTGCTTCTTCTCTCTTATTCTTTTTAATTTATATTGTGCTTTTGTTCTTATAGATTTTAATGATTAAAACTCGGTAATATTTCAAAATTATGGGTAATAAAAATAACCAATATAAATTTGATACGTGTATAATATTTTTATATATTTTTTATAGGTGTCACTCAAAAAAATTCCTAGGTATCACTCGAGTTTTGATACATACGTAACTCAGTATTTTAAAATTTTATCAGTGTCAAGTGACAACCATGACAATACTTTAGGTCCGCCCCTAATAAAAATAATTAAAAGTTTAATCAATTAACATATATTAATAGTTAACTATCCTTAAATAATAATAAAATATATGGTCCTCCAAATGTAAAAAACAATGTGCGCTTACTCGTTTAGATTATATTAGGCACATATATGTTGACTTGAAAAGTTGGAAACTTTTATGCACCAACCTGGCAACCTTCACTCTTTAACATACTCTTTCACTTTCTTTCCCTTTTCTTTTCAGTTTTCACCTATATATATATATATATATATATATATATATATATATATATATATATATATATATATATATATATATACACACACACACATGTATGTATCTATATCCCTTGTATTCACAATCATTCTCTCTCTCTCTCTCTCTCTCTGTATCTTTCTTTCTCTCCCTAAGGTTAGTAGCAATTATGGAAAAAGGTAAAATGGGGTCTGTGTCTGGAAGCTCAAGAAAGATGGACATGAAGAATGATGAGAAAAGGGTGCCGTTTCGGAGATTTGAAGCGATCGAAGAGAGATCAATAGACATCGATAAACGAGCGGACGATTTCATCAAGAACTTCAGGAACCAGTTAAAGATTCAACGTGAGGAATCGATCAAACGTTTTAATGACATGATAAACAGGGGTACTTGAGTTTAATTAAGAAGCATTGTTCAAGATATATAATTTGTTGTTTCTTGTCTTTCATGTACCATACATATATCAAAAAGATTCGATTTTTTTAACTGGGTTCTCGTTGATGTTCATGATCAAGAAGTTGCGAGGTCCATATAAGTAACCTAGATATTCATCGTATCGAGTCCTTAATCCAAACACGCATGCATCCACATGAAATCTTATCATAATTATAAAAGGGCGTTGCTATTTTATATGTACGCCTCCTTTCCTTAATTTTTACTAATCACACACCCCCTTACTCACATGATTTTTGTTAATGACGTGAGACTCAATGATTAAAAGTTAATCTTCTCTCACATCAAGAAAGGAGGCGTGTGATCAGCAATTGAGGGGGTATGCGTATACAATTACCCTTATAAAAACAAAATCTTCAAAAGATAGATACCACATCCACATTCATATATACATGTTCAAAGTTTGTTGCTTCCATTACAAGTGCATGCATGGTTTGGTGATTCAAGAGAATCAAGGATTCAAGACTCGAGACTCCGACCCTTTACATGCCCGAGTATCATGGAATTCGCTTTAGGATAATTCAACGATATTAATACTTAATACCCATGTTTTATAATTTGGTCCATGTACTCTAGCAATCGTTAGAGGTTCTGTTGGAAATGTCCTTGTGTACCTTCGTATTTGTTTGCTACTCGATCAGTCGCTATATTCTTTTGCATTATTGTGTTCGATAAACAAATTGATGATTACATCAAGAACTTAGGGCTATTCGGTATGGTGGAATAAAATGTACCGGAAATACATAAGGTTTACAAGTTTTTTCTGTTGTGTTATAAGAGTCTTAATTCTTAATGAGAGAGAATAGAGATCAAATTGATTTCAGTAGAAATCTCGTTCATTCATTTTTTCTCTAACATGATAAGAAATAGAATTTCAATTATTTTTCCTTCATCTGTAATTCTGTATCAATTTATTTATGTGCCATTGGTTTAACCATTTCACCGTCCCAAACGCACCTTTAGAAACCAAGTAAAAAATCAACATGCAGAAGCAGAATCACTCAATGTTATCATGCAATATAAACAGGGGTGCTTGATGAATATCAAAACACATTGCTTATATGAATATTTAATCTCAAAACCAAGAAAAATCAACATCGGTCCAAATTGTCGCATATCGAAGGAATATATATCACACAACACTGACCACCGTCGATAAGTCAGGTATCCCTCGACAAAGGATACCATGAAAAAGCTTATCGCACAAAAGGGTTGTGCGATGACGCCCTTGTCACATGAAGCTTTCGGCAATTAACATATACATATTTGTCAAACAAAAGGGCTGCAACGAATACAATTATCCGATAGCGTCATGCGATAACCCTATTCTCGGCCAAACGCTTGTGTGATAAACACAAGTCTCACACAACCGGATCGGCCCGCAGGGGCGGATGTAGTTTAGATTAACGGGTGTCACTCGACACCGATAAAAATTTAAAATACTGAGTTACATATGTATCATAATTTGAGTGACACTTACGATTTTTTTTGAGTGACACCTATGAAAAATATGTAAACCTATTATATACATATATAATTTATATTTGTTGTTTTTATTACACACATTTATTGAAATATTACTGATTTTTAATCATAAAAATTTAAAAGAAAAAAAAAAGCACAATAGAATTTTGAAAGAAGAAGCAAATAATCAACCAAAATCTAAAAAAAAGACCCCAAAAGTCTTGTTATTTGTTAAATTTGTGTTAGCAATCCATTCCGGTGACCCGATTTGTCTTAGAATTTTTTTTAAAATTTGAAGCATTAAATTTACTCTAAAAAGTGACACCGATAACTGAAATTTCTGAACCCACCCCTGTCGGCCCGCTGTGTTTTATTGCACGCAATGACAACACTATATCACTAATATTTACTTTAACAAAAACATATTCGATTTATGTTAAAAACAACCAGTGACAGGAGTCATGATCACGAGTTGGAACAATGGACCACAACCATGAGGCCTCACGACCACGAGCTGGGTCGTGATCACAAGCTAAGTCATGACCACGAGCCTAGTCATGGCCACTACATATCAAGTTTTCTTGAAAACGTCATTAATCTTCAAACTTCAAGCAAGGTGGCAACTCCTCTATTCAGGACCAGTGTTGAACAAGGTTAACATGGGTAACCGTCTATGGTCCATCAAGAGGATGTTAATGAGTCTCTACGTTCTCCTACCAAGAGATGCTTCACAAACTTCACTCTTGAACGGAAAAGATCACCAATTTACGACTTCTCTTTTTCATAGTAGAAATAACCGATATGATACTTCTTCTCTTTAAAGATAGAGATGATCATAAGAACTTTTCTCTAAGATGGGTAGAGATCAACACTCGCATACACAAGGAATTTGAAGTCTGCTTGTTACAATGTTTTGCTCACATTTACAATTCACTCTTCCTATCTATAAATAATAAATCTCAAGACTAAATATGTGAAATGTGTTTAAAGATTAGATCACTCAAGATAAGAAGATTTCTGAAAGTTTTTGCTATTCTAGAGTTGGATGGCCATGGTATATAAAGAACACATTAGCAAATATCTTTCAATACTGGTTTTATCACTTTCACAAAATCCCTTTTGATCATACCATTTATGAAAGTCTTCCAAACATATATTTATGACAAGCTTAAAAGACAAACAATTCAGCACTTAGGAGGCGTTTGGTTCGCAAATTTTTTTCTCTGGGATTTGCATTATGCAGCATTTGCATTTCTCAGGCTTTTGTCAAAAAATCTGCATTATCTTTTAAAAAAAATTTGTTAATCTGAAAAATACAAGGTAACTGAGATTTAAAATCCTAGGTGGGAGGCTGGGTTTTTAAGTAACAAAGAATGAAAGGATTTAAGAAATCCTGGGATTTTAATTTATTACTTAAATCTGCGAACCAAACACAAGATTTTAAATACAAATCTCGATGAATCCCAGGATATCCACGAACCAAACGCCCCCTTAGGATTCATTCCAACATTTTTTAAAATACTTCTATCTAATGACTAATCTTAATTGTCATATTAATTTTCTATCTCCTTTAACTTCATCCCAAATCACCTCAGAGATACGTTTTCCAAATCATCCAAAAGTTACACCTGAAATCACCCTACTTTTTCTCCTCCCACACAGCTCCATGACGACATGGGGTGCTTTTGGGGCCTCAGCCTCCTCGCATGAGGCTGCTCCCCACTCCCTCCCCTCTTAATGACGCCTGAACACTTATTTATCAATGTGTATCTCTTGGATTGTTGACGATAGCATTTTGCATTTTAGTCTTTATATATCCTTTTGCTTCGAAAGAATGTACGTAATAAACCTATATATACTTTGAGTTTAAACCATTGTTTCATATGTGCAAATCTTGTCATCAATCAAAAACATGAGACACATGTACCACTTAATTGTACTAACAATGTTGAAGGAGCAAGATGATGAAGTTGAAGCAGAAGAATTATGGCAGCAAGTTCTCTTGATTTCTCCTTGTTCTTCCCTTTGTTTCTCACATACGCACACACTAAACCCATAAGAAGATTTCTTTAAAGTATTTTTTAATAAAATAACTCTTTTAAACTCATTCTAATATTAACATTTACCAAGTAAATGTTCCTGTTCCTAGACTGTTGATAAGAACACTGTTCTTAAGCTATTCAATACCCACTTGGCCACTTGCTTCATCCTCTTTCTTACCTTCTTTATTTAGGTTTTCTGGTAGTAAAACGCAGCAGCACCCAAGGGGGTTAAGAACACACAATTGACCCCAAAAACATACCTGAATCAATTGTGAGAACTTCCTTCCGGTCTCTATTTCTTCTTCCTTCCAGTCCATCGAAGATTCAAATGTTTCGTTGTTCTTCCTTCTGGTCCATCGAAGATCCACATCTCCATCAACCTCCATCGATTTGGTCTGTCACGTTCAACACGGTCAATCGATTTCTTTTACGTCTTCTAATCCGACTTGCTGTAGGTATTTTCCTTTCTTTTTATTCTCTCCTAATTGTTAACTGAAACCATCTCATTCTTTCTTATATTTGCGCTCATCTTACTTTTTGGGGTTTCGTTCTTCCCTCTGGTCCATCGCAGATCCACAATTGCATCAGTCTCCTCCACTGCGATCTATACATTTCCATCGATTCATTCCAACTCTTGTAATTGGATTTGCTGCAGGTTATTTTTTCTTTCGTTTTATGCTCTCCTAATTGTTAATTGATATTGTCTCTTTCATAAAATGCAATTTCAGACCACATTTGCAAGTATGGTAGTAACTGATATTGTTGTGTGATGCTTTAATTAATTGGAGATGATTTCAAAGAATGGTCTTTAAAGTTCTAATGAAAGTTGTCATCAGCTGGTACAGAGCTGGGATTGTTGTGTCATGTATCTATTAGAAATAGAAATGGTTTTGACTCTTTACGTATCAATACTTTCCCGTCAATGCCATGAATGATATTTTAGTTTGTAATGAAAATTACGATGAACTGGTATTGTTGTGTGATGCATTTACTGAAAATGATTTGAACTCCTTACAAATCATTGATTTCCTGTCATCACCATGATCTGGATCTTAATTTCATGAGTCAATTGGTTCTTCAAGTGTTCTCTTTCTAAAACGATTTGTGTGGATATATCGAAAGATCTCATATGATACTTTAGCACTAAACTAAAAATATGATTGATGTATGTTTAAAGAGTTAAAGACTTCAATATCATTAATGTAGCTCAAGTCTATAAAATGTGGACATGTCTCCATTCTTGTGATTTGTGAATGTTGCTGACAAAATATGTGATTTAAGAAACAATTTAGTGATTGATTATCTTTCTTCCACTGGCATGACTACAATTTCGGGAAGTGAGGTTTCATTTGAATTCACAATGTCTTTCGGAAATGATCCAGTTATCAACAATTTTAGAGTTTAAATATGTTTGGTTTTATTTATTTGACTTATTTCCCTATTTGACTCTATATTTGGTTCCGTTGTATTCATTGCTCTTACATACAAAGGATATATATAATTCTCTGCTTAGAGATCTAGATGTGTATATGTTCTAATAGTTTCTTTATATTTTATATATTGCATTAACTTGTAATTAGATCTTAGAGTCTATTTATGTTTTCCTTAACCAATATATATAGCAATCATGTTATCAATATCAGTTGCAGCAGCCACCACCCAAAGCTTTTAGAATGCTTTCTCATTGCTTGAAAACGACTTATCTTTTCTCATGTATTTTTATTTACATTTGTTGATTGTACAAGTAAATTTCTAGTTATAAACCTAGGCCATTTAGAGTTCTTTGGATCAAAAGAGGACCGGGTTTCTTTTATTTTGCTGCAATCATTTAAAAAAATGAAATATGAAATGAGATCTTTATCATCAATTGTTTATAAGACATGCACAATTTGTCAATCGAAGATCTTTGGGACAAAGAAATCCGTTTGAACTATACTTTTATTTAACTATGTTTACGCTATTCTTTGATTCATGTTTAATTGATAAAACTGATGGTTATGTTTTGTGTTCACCTCTTTTTGCGTTCCATATATACTATTTTTACCCAGTATATAAATTCGGTCAACAAGTATAACATGATGGACTTTGGTCTTTATGTTTAGTTGTTTGCCTGTCAGATGAAGTTTTATTCTCCATCCTCACCCTCTAAAAAAGGCCTGAAAATGGTCATTTTTCTACTTGACCAGTGACATTGAATTGAAAATATTGATACTCATGTTTACTCAATACTATTACTAATTGTAAAAAATACACTTTAAAAAAGGAAATAGAATTTACTAATATGTTGGTGTTAAATTGGCAGCAGTATCTATCATTTGAAAGTTTTTTGACTTAACTAATAGTCAATGTGTAGCTCTTCTTTGTTTATAGTGTCTGAAATTAATTAGTAGATTTAAGTACTATGTGATTTGTTTTTTTTCCAGTTTGATTAAAACTATGTATTGCAGCAATATATCAATCTGATTGCATTGCAATTGACATATATACAAACTAATTATGAATTGCCTAATATTTGTGGAACCCCTCATTTTAATGCATATAGTGATTGAAATGTACAGTAAAGACAATTACTATTTATTTAGCCAGATTATGAAAAAAAATCATTTTATTGCTAATGTTTATACTATTTTGATTGATTTTGTGTTTTATACGACAAATGAGTTTTTATAATTGTTTGTACTGAACCTCATTCGTTATTCCCAATAATGTGAAACTCAATGTACACATTTATGTAGATGGTTGAGGATGAAACAACTCATATATATGCGCAATTTCTAGAGTAATTTCAAGGGAATGCTGGGTTAGGAACCTTTGTAAGATGAGGGGAGCTGATTGAATGACAAGGTGAGGTATGATACAGGTCCATTACTTCCATTAACAAGGCTTCACATGCATTTTTCAGTTTTGTTGTTCTATTATGAGTAATTACTAAGTTATTCTTTTGCAAACATGTATCAACAAATGAAATATTTGTTTTCTTTAGATGCGTTAATAAGCAAAATGACCTTTCATTATAACTTAGGAATCACAAATTGAAAGGTAATGTTGGTGACCGGAAGTCTAGCTAGGATTTAGCAATAACTTATGCACATGGCAAAGGGATTTAGCAACAACTCATGCACCACGCTCGAGCTCATCACACCCAACAAAAATACAAATGTTTTTTTAAATTCTTGCATAATGGCAATGGAATATTGCCACAATGAATTGCAAAGTTTGCCTTTCTAATGGAATGTTCATACTTATAATAAACTTCAATTGTTTCTATTTTCTTTTCCATGATCATGTTTGCCCCATTGAACACCCTATGGAGAATGTGCGATAATTCTTTTTTTTCCCTAATTCATGTCATGGTATAAAACAATGTATTTTGCTTTCTATTTTTGTTCCAGTAAAAACTTTTATTTTAATTTTTGGGTTTTGCTTTCTGTTTTTTTTTTTTTTTTTTTTTTTTGTTAGTATTTGATGTCAACACCATTTTACCACTTGAATGTACTGAATTAGTATCATCTCACCATCTTCTCTTCTGTGTGCATCTTATGGTTTTAATTTTTTAGGTTTTGATATGGAAGATATTTAATTTTGGGTTTATACTTGAGGTGATTAGTGATTACTAATTTTTTTAAAGATTTTTATGTTTACAATTGTCTCTAACTTCCTCTACATATTTAGTTTTTAGCTTTACAAATAACGAAGTTTGTTTAGGTTTTGGATCAAAATATTGACTCACAATGGTGCTACATGTGTTTCTTAGGAAGAATACGATAATAACCTTTACTAAAAGAAGTAATTTAATGATACATTTTGTTATGACTAAAGCCTCTGGATTAGTTGTTTTGTCAAGTATTATGTCTATTTTTGTTTGCTAATGCTACATACAAATCATTTCATATGGTTTTCTTTGAGTTCAGTTGTAGTTTATACTGTTTTCAAAAACTCATGTTATTATGATTGTGTATGATTCATTCTAGAATAAATTAAATATCTTTACAACATTGTATAGAAGAGTAATTAGTTTATGCTTATCTTTATGTTTTTGTTAGTGAAAAAAAAAAAAAAATTAATCAAACTACACATGGCCTTCAATCCTGATTCCCACGAGAATCTATTCTTAAACCATGTACTACCAATATGTGTTATTCACTTCTTTCTGTTGTTCAGATTTGGGGTATGTTGCTGCTGTTAATCAACCACTTTGTTCATTTCAATGTAGATGTTCTCTTTTTATGGGTTTTTTTCTTTCATTTCTTTTAGTGCACTTTGCACATGAAAACTGTGTGAATTGCATAGCAGCTTCATGTGAAATTATAATACTAACATTAAATTGTTCATTGTTCCATCTCTTTTTTTAAAAGTATGCTTCCTCTTTACTAATCTCTTCCTCCTTTCGTTTTTCTTTACCTGTGCTTTGTCCCTCTTAGCACCACTGTTGCTCTCTCAGCATCACCCTTTCTCCATTTTCAACTGCATGCAACTAACACCACCTCTCATCCTTCCAGTTGTTTGAATTTGAAATCGAGGCCGTCTCGGCATCTTCAAAAACCACTGATGCTGCAACGAAATCCATCTGTTATGTATCAACTGCAAACCAGTCGAAATTGATCTGCTTCAAGGAAAATGTAGTTGCTTCAAGTATCGGTTTTTGTTTTATGTTTTTTCAAAACCAGATCATCCTCATATTAGTGTTCATGTATCTGTATTTTTTTTTTTTTCCTCAATAACTACTTTAATATATTCAATCTTTACTAATAAAAGGATGTAATCACATTCCATTTCTTTAGGTTAGTTTTTAACATTTTATGTGATTTTTACACAAATCCAGGTAAGGTCTTTCAACGCACCGTTGAAATTGAAGGACATGATAGGAATTCAAGCTATGCTAGCTTCTGCAGAGATAGTTGTCTTGGCCCATCCACTATTTCACGTTTAAATGTTTTAAAGAGGTAATACTATGGACACTGTTACTTTTTATACTAAATGATGTTATCTTTATTGCAATATTTGTGTTTATGTAGTTCTTGGTCCAATTCTCTCTAAAACCCGACATTTTATTTTAATTCAATTAGGTTCATCGCCTATTCCGAAGATTGTGGTTGTGTCGTCATCATCGATAGCAGCTTAAAACACAAGATTGCTTAAGCATGCTAAGCTTCCAATTAAAAGTTTTATGGATTATGCAACAATACATGGTGATCTAGTACACAGTTGAAAGAAATTTTCACATGGTGATAATTACCATACTTGGACAACTTCAGTTGCTAAACTACGCAAGACACGAAGCACGTTTGATAATCAACCAACTTACATGTTTTTCTTCCTTTTTTTTCTATCCATCAAACATTTCTATGTATTGTATATCATAATATAATCTCGCTACCAGTTTATGCTTCATATCTTTCCCGCTGCAACGCGCGGGCACTTTACCTCGTTTTCCACAATCATCTACACGTCAACCCAATTAAAATACTAACCCATTATAATTCGTCCAATTCTATAATAATATAATAATTGACCAATAATAATATTCCACGTCCCTAGCATTAAATTGGGATGTTACAACTTACAAGAGGAGACAGGATAGGCAATCCGGGTCGGATTTTATAAAGAAAATCCATTAATGTTTACTGGACAACCCTAGTAATAAATAAATGTCCATGAATTTTTACTGAAGTTTGTCCACTAAAAATAGGTATAGATAAACTAAGAGGACATTTGATACGAAAAATCAAAGAGAATGGAGTGAATTTACAATTTAGTTTGACTCAAAATGAGATATTGATTTATGCATATTTGTTCATATCCATACATTTTTCATCAAGTAAACAGAATCAATATCTTGTAAAAAAATGAGTTTTCACTCTTCTTTCTTTAGTACTTTGTCAATATTTGCTTATGTATAATCATCATAGGTCATTTGTAAATACAAAATTCCATTCTATTTTATTCCTAAATACCGAACGACCACTAAAGCAAAAGACAATCAGATGTCTAAGATCAGTAATTAGTGATCATGTAAACGACATAGTAACATACTCTAAACCAACCCTTTTTCCATTGCTACCCACATTCACAATTCATCACCGCTATTCCGATTATGTTCTTTCTTTAAAAAAAAAAAAAACTAAAATCATGATAACATTAGTATCTGACACTACCTTCAACCTAACTAGTTTACAGGTCCCGTGTATCGTTAACACTTAACATGTTGGCTTCACATGGAGCCAGGTTTCCAAACAAAACCATAGTTTTGTATGGTAGAGTAGAGTAGCATGAAGCATGAATGTTGATCATGTTCCAACCTATATTAAAACAGCTTATACACCAACTCTTCACACCTTTAAGCAAAACTTTTTTCATCAACTTTTCATAAAACAAACTAAGAGGGAGTTTGGTTTTGCGTTATAAACGGGATCATTAGCTTATTACATTACAATAACGCAAATAAAGGGACCATCTGACCCCTTTCAATAATTATGGGTTTGGAGGAGTTGTATGTCTTTTTTCTTATCGCATCTGGATTTAATAATTCATGCACCTTGTGTGTGGGGACAGATCCATCAAGATTTAGGGTACTCTGTTCAGACTTTGTGTCTCTGACCATAGTGATTTCAATCAGCAAAGCAATCCGCTAGGGTGGTTTTTGGTGGTTAATTTTTGGTAGGGACAATGTTTTTGACATCCTGATCATATCTATTAGCAACTGCCAAAAACAATATATAGAATCACTACAAGTGCTTGTGGATCAACATAGAGAACTATTTGGACAATACGCAAAACATGATGCTGTGCACAGAGAGAGTGTCGTACATCGATTGCGTAAAACTCTTTCTTGAGTGAATCAAGGAGTTAAATAGTCCAGAACTACCGGGATAAATAGTGGTGACTATGAGTCAAATGTTCAAACAATAGTGTATGTTATAATGGTCAAAATATTACAGCAAGCCCAATATCATGTCCGCGTAGATGCAGATTGCATCCATCAATAGGTATTTGATGTTAACATATACGATAGGCTAACTCAATCATCCCTAGTTAGCACAAATAAGTACGCTAACAATAACCAAACAAATGAACATAACAAGATACTAGGTTAAGTTAATAGCAAAAACAGAATATCCTGAATACATGAAGCTGGTTTTTATATGCTACAAATCTTTTTATCGAAGCATAGGGTATGAACACAACAATATATCTTTTATATGATTGCAGCCATCTCAAGTGTTGTATCAATATATATACCAACTCACAGGTTAATGCAGTAGACGGAAAGTCAGATCATGACCTCACTTTGGCAAGGCGAGCTCTTATTTCTTCTAATTCTTCTTCATCATCGACGCCCTCATCCTACATATTCACATCCAAAATTGGACTTTCTCTTCAAAGAACCAAAGCTAGGACGTTGAGACGAAAAGAAAAGGTGTCAGAAATTACCTCTGCGTCTTCAGTTGTCTGAGCAGGTTGCTTCAACCGCTCTTTCCTAACAGCTTCTGGAAGCTGTGCAGCAGTCTCACCAGCTATTGCAGTTAAGACTTTATCAACCTCTTCGTCAATCTCATCTTCTATGTCTTCTGAATCTAGTGCAGAGTCAACAGCATCATTTACAATCTCTTCAATAACGCCCGCCTGGAATAACATAACAGGATTGAATCTTCCAGATGGAATAGGTAAAAATCAATAATCCCTTTTGAGTAAAAATAAACTAAATAAACAAAGGCATGTACACACCTGTATTATTTGTTTCTTCATCAGAAAGAGGAAACAGAACTTAAAAAGTTGAAGTACCTTAGTCATTTCTTTGTTGAATTCTTGCATTGTGACGGCCATTTCAGGAGCCTTCATTAGGTTATTAACAATCTTCATGACTTCAGCACTCTTTGACAGATGCCCCACCGTACGAGCAATAGCTGCAGAAACTCAGAGTCAGTCTGTGGACTTAACAAAAGGGTTTGTGCGATACTCATTCCAGGAACTGGTTAATAAACTTCCAGAGATGACTATTGCCAAGTTTAAGTGGCTCATGTAGGTTGCAAAGCAACATATACAGTAAATAAGTATCATTTAAAATTTTTAAGGGACTAAGATTCAAGGCTTGTGTTTTTTCACTTTAAGGTCTTCCCTCGTCAACATCAGTTTTACAACCACAAGTTACTAAATTGCAATGATGATATCATTTTGTGGAATGTCACAAGCTTATTAGATAATAGTTAACTTTCTCAATTAATGTATTAAATATAAAAATTATAAAATGAATGGGGAAACAAAGGGGAACTAATATGGCATTATGGCTACGGCAGCAGTTTATCAATGTCCCGATTATTCAATTTTATGTGATGAGGACAGCTTACTTACTCCACCATAAACACTTGCTATTTTGTCCACTTTCCTAGAAGTCAGATCATATGTCACTGCTGCATACCAAACCAACAGCTTTCACCTAAAAAATTCCAACCTTCATATCTAATAACTATATTTTATGCAATTGTTGGAAACGACCAGGAAATGAGAATAATACAACGACAGTAAATATTTAGTGGTAATGATAGGCAGGCGATATTATTTCACACATTATGAATGGCTAGAAGAGCCATTTCTCACAGAGAAATAGTCCTCTCTTAACCATAGATGAGTAGATGCAAAAGATAGTTAGTGGAAAATGTAAGGAACCGCACCAACGCTTTCGCCTAGGTGCATTGATATTGAATTCAACTGAGCTTTATTTTCATAGAGACGATTCACTGTTCTTCTGGATCTCACCAGCTCTTTAGCAAGTGCCTGAGATCAATTTATACATGGGGAAATATATATATATCAGAAATATAACAGTAATCTAAAATGACTAACACAATTAAGAAGATAAGCAAGTAGTAAGAACAAATTGTCAAATTCACACAAGCATCTTAAACTTTGCATCAGTCTTCAGACTCCATGGAGAGGCTATTGACAAATGAGACCTCCCTTACGACTTGAAACAGCAGAAACGCACAATTGACAATGCACTTTCCATGTTGAACTGTCTACTCTCTCTTACAGAGTTACAGACACCCTAAAATTCTTTCTTTCGATCTCAAACTAAACAGCATAATGGTGAAAAATCTAAAATAGTTGAGCCCTAGATGTGACATACTGCCGATACGTAGAGCACTTCATCACTACTGAGGTAATAACACAGAATTTTAAGAATCAATTGTGTAAATTGTTCGGCATAGCATCTATTAACATCCCGTAGTCAATAAAACGAAGTGTTTCACACATTAAACTTGATAAGAAACCAATGCATTCTCCTAGTTACATCACAATTCCAAATTGAAAAACAAATTTACAGTCAAAACTCCCCCCCCCCCCCCCCCCACACACACACACAGAGCAATTAAATTGTTAATTATTAAAAGCACAATCAATTAAGTGCTAGGGCAATACCTTAGCAGAACCCATATCGTTTCTCTTGGCAGCCTCTCGGATTGCTTTCTGAACGTTTTTCTCTTCTCTCTGTATATCTAATTAAATAATAATAATAAAAAACGATAAATCAAAACCTAATACTCATAAACCCAACAATTTTCAGTTTCCAGATGACGATATAACAAGAAAAAAAACACACTTTTCTATGAACAATATGAATGAAGTACTTTACCACGGATCTGACGCTCGATATTGCGACACTCTTGCCGGAGACGGCGTTGCCAATCGCGTAATAGCTGTTGCGGATTAGGTTTTGGCTTTAATATATTCATGACTTTCTCCATCTTCTACGACTCCTGTGTAGGGATTAAGAAAATTGGGGCTTGGAGAAGTGAAATTGATGAATAAGAAAGATCAAAACTTGATTTTTGGGAGTGTTTAAGATCTAATAACTTTACTAATCTGTGTACATATGGATGATGATCAAGATAGAAGATTTGGGGGAGAACAAAGACTCTTTTAGAATTTAGATTCTTCAACGCGCTTTTATTCATTCATAGTGTTTGCCTAAACTGTATTCAACTGGAATTTCTTTCTACAAAGGTTTTATTGAATTTGAAAGAACCAACTAGCAACAAATTTTTCAAATGATATTAAATAATTAATTCCATTATAATCTATAAATACTGTTAAATAAGTAACTAATTTGTCACACGTCGACCCCTCATTTAATTCGCCACGTGTCAAAACTCCAATCTGCCACATGTCACTAGTAAATACTATTAAATGAGTAACTAATTTGCCACGTGTCAACCTCTCATTTAATTCGTCACGTGTCAAAACTTCAATCTGTCACATGTCATTACTAAAATTAAATTTGAATTAAAATCAAATTCAATTCAATCTATCTTAGTGTAATCTAACTAATCTAATATATAATTAACTAAAATCTAATAAACTTAATTTTTTTATAATTATTTAATGTATTTTTATAAATATTTGTTCATAATTTTTTTTAAAATCCAACCCATGTAGTACGTGGGTATATAACCTAGTTATTAAATAAAAGAAAATCAATTTAACTTGGGTATTCTTTCCACTACATATAGAAGTTGTACATATCTTCACTCATACATGAATCCTTTATAGAAGAACACCAAGAAGCTTTTGAGGTCTCGAAGCATTAAGAAACCAAAAGGATCTGGTAATTCATCCTTAGAAGCATTGTATTCATTTTTGTTTATGATGTTCCAGCACGAATAGTCGAATAGTAGATTTGGACATTGATCGAAGGCTCCAGACAAACTAAGATTTGGAAATTAATCGATCAAATGCTTAGGGTATAGAACCACCGTTCTTGATTTCGAAATTGATTTCAGTTGATATTGTATGCTCGTTGACGAAATCGATTTTTAAATTTGTGGTTCGATTTCTTCGTGACTGGAACAGGTTTCAGAGTTTATGGGTTCGATATCTTTTTTGAATCTCATTTTCGGTTTCTATGCTTTGTTTGAGGTTCATTTAATGGATTTTATCCGTCTCCTAATTTTGAAGCAAACTTTGACATATGCATAGAATAGAAACAACGTTTTTTTTTTCTTGTAATGGATAACACACAATAACTAGTAGTAGGCTAGTAGCTAAAACCGGTAAAAAAAAAAAAAAAAAAAAATTAACCTTGTTTTCGTTACACGCATATTTCAAATTTTATTTCTAGAATCCGTAAAATTTACAAACGTCGTTTGTATTCTATCCAATTTACCCCCTTATTGATTTACTAGTTTCCAATAAGTTTTAGTAAATATTTTTAATATGTTTATGACATATATAAAATATATATATATATATATATATATATATATATATATATATATATATTGCCGACGGAGCAGAGAGAAAAAATGCTCACGTGGCGCAATATTAGTGGTTAAAATTCAGAAAATTAAGGCTGATTTGGCACAATATGATTGGTTAAAATTCAGAAAATTAAGGTTGCTGATTTGGCGCGATGTAATTTGTTAAAATTCAGAAAATAATGGGATGAAATCATCATCAATCCTATCAATACTAACAAACCTGCATAAATTAATGAGATATTTATTTACGTCTACAAATTACATATATATATATAGATTGAGGTTCTATGGGGCACCATATGCATCGGGAACCAAATAGGAACCAAAAATGCATTGCTTGTTTACAAAGGGTGCATTAAGGGCATTTTGGGAATGTTTAATAATATATTGTTGAATTATAAGATTTAATTTAATATTAATCATTTATTTAGGAAACTAAATAAAATATTGGTTGTTTCAAACATGATGCACAACAGCAATGCATCAGGACAATGATGAACACATTGAAGATGTTGATGAACACGTTTAAAAAATCATATATATATATATATATATATATATATATATATATATATATATATATATATATATATATATATATATATATTTATTTAGGTTCAAAAGAGTCCCTTCAAAAATCCAGTGTACCAAAGGTACCCATCCAAAGCCACAAGAT
This sequence comes from Centrapalus pauciflorus, assembly GCA_020465985.1. Lineage (NCBI taxonomy): Eukaryota > Viridiplantae > Streptophyta > Magnoliopsida > Asterales > Asteraceae > Centrapalus > Centrapalus pauciflorus. The sequence continues at coordinate 227,201 of JAANYP010006093.1, forward strand.
TAAATAAATCAATGGTTGTGATCAAAAAATGCTTTCCATGCGCGTCCCCCCCCCCCCTTTTTTTGGCTGGAAGGGTATTTTCGTAATTACAACGACCATTCACATTACTTAATTCATCATTCACATTAATTGATCATTCACATTAGTTAATTGATCATTCACATTACTTAATTATTCATTCACAACACTTATTTGATCATTCACAAGAATTATTTGACTATTTACAGTTCTTTTACACTTATTTGATCATTCACAATAATTATTTGACTAATTGATCATTCATATTACTTAATTGATCATTCACATTACTTAATTGACCATTCACATTACTTAAATGACCATTCACATTACTTAAATGATCATTCACATTACCTAATTAACCATTTACGTTACTTAAATGATCATTCACATTACTTAATTGATCATTCACCTTACTTAGATGATCATTCACATTGCTTATTTGATCATTCACATTGGTAAAATAATATCAGCACAACATGTGAATCTGAGCATTGTCAACTACTAACAAACAGTAACAAGATTAATGACAAACAGTAACAATGATCATTCATGTAACGCTCAAATTCTCAAATCTATCAAACATTAATAACATCAACCAATGTGAATGATCATTCAGCTAATGTGAATGGCCATTCACATTAGTCAATTTCACCATTCACATTGGTTGTACCATATCAGCACAGCATGTATGCTGTGCATCGTCAACTAGTAACAAGCAGTAACAAGATTAATGACAAACAGTAACAATGGTCATTCATGTAACGCTCAAATTCTCAAATCTATCAAACATTAATAACATCAACCAATGTGAATGATCATTCAGCTAATGTGAATGGCCATTCACATTAGTAAATTTCACCATCCACATTGGTTGTACCATATCAGCACACCATGTATGCTGTGTATCGTCAACTACTAACAAGCGGTAACAAGATTAATGACAAACAGTAACAATGGTCATTCATGTAACGCTCAAATTCTCAAATCTATCAAACATTAATAACATCAACCAATGTGAATGATCATTCAGCTAATGTGAATGGTCATTCACATTAGGAAATTTACCATTCACATTGGTTGTACCATATCAGCACAGCATGTATGCTGTGCATCGTCAACTACTAACAAGCAGTAACAAGTAATGACAAACAGTAACAATGAACATTCATGTAACGCTCAAATTCTCAAATCTATCAAACATTAATAACATCAACCAATGTGAATGATCATTCAGCTAATGTGAATGGTCATTCACATTAGGAAATTTATCATTCACATTAGTTGTACCATATCAGCACAGCATGTATGCTGTGCATCGTCAACTACTAACAAACAGTAACAAGATTAATGACAAACAGTAACAATGGTCATTCATGTAACGCTCAAATTCTCAAATCTATCAAACATTAATAATATCAACCAATGTGAATGATCATTCAGCTAATGTGAATGGCCATTCACATTAGTAAATTTCACCATTCACATTGGTTAAATAATATCAGCACCTTACATTAGTCCTGTTAATTGTCAACTACGTTTTGTGAATGATCAATCTTCTAATGTGAATGGTCATTCACATTAGGTAAATGTCCATTCACATTTGATGAATGACGAGAACAGCAATGTTAGACTTCATCTTCTACATACCATCAATGTTAAATGTATTTAAGTAATGTGAATGGTCAATTAAGTAATGTGAATGATTAATTAAGTAATGTGAATGATCATTTAAGTAATGTGAATGGTCAATTAAGTAATGTGAATGATCAAATAAGTGTACAAGAAGTATAAATAGTTAAATAAGTGTTGTGAATGATCAATTAAGTAATGTGAATGATCAATTGACTAATGTGAATGATGATATAATGTGAATGATGAATTTAAGCAATGTGAATGGTCGCTGCAATTACGAAAATACCCTTGGTACGCTGGATTTTGGAGGGTACGCTGTGGAACCAAATTCTATATATATATATATATATATATATATATATATATATATATATATATATATATATATATATATATATATATATATATATATAGGGTCAGGTTCTATGGGGCACCTGTATGCATTGTGTACTTTAGGAACCTGTATGCACCGTTAGATCTTGAATTTTAATGGTTCAGATTGCAGTGGCAAAAGGGTAATTAACTTGAAAATGGGTGCACTGGTGCATAAATTCTCGCGCACGGAAGGGCAAAATCGGAAGATGATTGAATTTAGAAAATATTCTATCCGAATCTGAACAAACATGATGCATCTTCATCCAATTTATTGGATTCCTCTTCAAATACGATGCATCTTCATCCAATTCAATTTCAAACATGATGCATTTCGACCATATTCATCCTCGTCTTTGTTCCATCATTATGCATCACCAAAATCGTGATGCATTTCGGCCATATTCATCCTCGTCTTTGTTCCATCATTATGCATCACCAAAATTGTGATGCATTCGACATTTAACCGTGTTAATTTCGTGATGCATCTATGAAATTTAAACGTGTTCATCAACGTCTTCAATGTGTTCATCATTGTGGTGATGCATTGCTGTTGTGCATCATGTTTGAAACAACCAATATTTTTGTTGTGCATCAACGTCTTCAAACATGATGCATTTTACCAAAATTTCCAAAATGCCCTTAATGCACCCTTTGTAAACAAGCAATGCATTTTTGGTTCCCATTTGGTTCCCGATGCATAAGGTGCCCCATAGAACCTCAATCTATATATATATATATATATATATATATATATATATATATATATATATATATATATATATATATATATATATATATATATATATATATATATATATATATACCAATTATTTAATATTTATATGGGTACACTAAAAACTAGCGTCCCTAATTAAACCACATTTAATTAAATTTATGAACTCATTTTCTTTAACTGAGAAAATTAAATCAAATTAATCATGCGAAAGCTTATCATCCATCAAATTATATATATATATATATATATATATATATATATATATATATATATATATATTGCCGACGGAGCAGAGAGAAAAAAATGCTCACGTGACCCAATATTAGTGGTTAAAATTCAGAAAATTATGGTTGCTGATTTGGCGCAATGTAATTTGTTAAAATCCAGAAAATAATGGGATAGCATCATCATCAATCCTATCAATACTAACAAACCTGCATAAAATAATGAGATATTTATTTACGTCTACAAATTACAATTAAACATTAATTATTCAAAATTATTATTTTTATAGTTTTATAAAATAGATATGAATAGTTGACTATTTTAAAATTAAAATTTATATATATATAAATATATATATATATATATATATATATATATATATATATATATATATATATATATATATATATATATATATATATATATATATATATATATATAGATTGGGGTTCAATTGAGAACTTTTATGCATCGGGGCACCTCGAGGCACTTTTGTGCATCGGATAATCCACCAAGGGTGCACAAAGGGCATTTAGGGAAAACTAAAGACATGATAATTAATTTATTTCTAAAAATCATTAAATGATAATTAGGAGTTACATTTTGAAATAAAATCTCATATTAACTACATTCCTCATTTTTATCCTCAATTCTCTCTCTCTCTCTCTCTCTCTCTCTCTCTCTCTCTCTCTCTCTATAATCGTGTTCTTCATGATTTTTCTTAGATGATGATGATTTGAAGACGAAGATTAACGATGAACAACGATGATGATGAACATGAACAAGAGAGGTAATCGATGATAATTATAAAGAACATGATGCATAGATGGATGATGAACGATAAATAATGATAATGCATAGATGGATGATGAACAATGACAATGCATAGATGGATGATGAACGATGAACAACGGAAAATGATAATGCATAAATGGATGATGAACAATGACGATGCATAGATGAATGATGAACAAGTTGAACATGATGCATAACTGAATGAAGAATATGAACGACAAATACGATGCATAAAAGAATGATGAACAAGTTGAACACGATGCATAAATGAATTTGTGTATTTTTTTTGTTAAATGCGTTTTTTTAACACAATGCATAGATAAACACGATTAACGATGAAATGCATCGATCTCCATCATCTTTTTTGAATTTGTGTAATTTTTTTAAATTTGGAAATGTATCAATTGAATTTATTTGGGATTTATTATTTGATTATTTGTTGAAATATTAAATTTAATGAGGTATGCACATTCCCCAAAATGCCCTTCTTTCTTTGTTTCTATAATGCACAAGATGCATAAAATTGTCCAACTATTTACCCTTTTGTCATTAATCTAATCCATACAATTTTTTGATCTAATGGATGATATAGGTACTTTTGTATCTCGATGCATAAAAGTGCTCAATTGAACCTCCCTCTCTCTCTCTCTCTCTCTCTCTCTATATATATATATATATATATATATATATATATATATATATATATATATATATATATATATTAAAAATTTTAGTTTATAGATAAAATAATATTTTATATTTTATTATAATAAATAAAATATTATGAAATGTATTTTTATATATTGTTTGTTTACTTTTTTAAAATGTAATAATTTTATATAATGTTTATTTATTTTTAATAAATTATAAGCAAATGGAAATTTTTTTTTTTTTAAATATATAGATAAGTATTGATGAGATAACAATTACATTTAGATTTAAATTTTATTGATGATTCAGTTTAATAAACATATAAAATACGACAGATAAACATATAAAAGTAGTTTTTTAATCAGCATATATTATAAAATAGGTAAACATGTGACATTTATTATTTAGAAAAAATTATGTACTAGCTTACTTTTTTTAGTACGAGCCATTTTTATCGCCCCGTCCGTTGGTTCAAAATTGTGTCATCCGTAATTCAAACCTCTGAAAATACATCGATTGATATATATTACATTTAAAGCTTCTCATTATTTTTTGTTGTTTATGTATTAATGTTTCAAAATTAACACATGTTTTAATATTTTTTAAGTATACCATGAAAAACAATGAAGATCTCCGTTAATAATGAAGCGATAATGTTTTAAATAAATTTTTAAAAACGGGTATAATATAAAAAGGGTAACCACGTCATTAAAAAATTGTCCACATAGGCATCGAAACCGGAAGCAACCGGTTAACGGGTACGCCAACTACCAAACTGAAACAATTTTGAAACTTTGATCACCAAATATGCACAACAAAAAGTTCACTACATAAATGTGTACAAAGTCGAAAGTTCAAAGCTATTTGATGTCATTTTCCCAAAAAAAATATAAGTATTATTATATTAGAATGATTTAAAATGTACACGTACTATATGGATAATTAAAAAAGTACATGTATCATATCGGTACATCTTATAAAATACACAACTATTATACGACTTTAACCTTAAAAAAAAAACTATATAGCGAGATATTCTATCGCAACACGCAGTCCTAACACTTGTAATCTTGTAAGGATGAGTTGCCCTTTTTTTTAGTGCGAATATCTGCCAAATGGTAAACACCTTGGAATGGTTAGCTAACCATTTTCTAAAATAAATTCTTTTATTAATAACTAGTTTATTACCCGTGTACTGTACGGATTTAAATAAAAAAATTTTAATTTGTATAAATTTAAAAATAATTTTAGAAACAACAAATAATATAGTAATGATTACTGTTAAAAAGATTATTAAAAATATACAAATCAGGTAACTAAAGGTAAAATACATAAATAAGAATTTAATAATAACAAAGAAAGAAAAAAATTATAGAAATATAATAAAAAGTCTTTTTTTTTTCAAAATCAATTTAATTATTTTTCTAATCTTTTAGAAAAGCTTAGATAAGAAGCTAATGAAAGACATAAGTTGTGGACTCAAATTTAAAACAGAATTTCAAGATAATAGGGGGGAAGTTTTTATTCTATATTAATTTAATTATATTTAAACATAAAAATTGTAGATAATTACATGTGTCGCTTCCTGGTTACGCCAATTGGCATTCTATTTAGTTGACAAATGGAATCTATTTACTCTTTTAATAGAATAGATAGATTTTGAGGAAAAATAAAAAAGAAATCACTATCAAAAGTTCAAAACGTCAAAAATCCCACCATGATAAGCAGGACGGGCCCTTGGGGGCGGGAGGGGGCGCCCAGGGCATCAAGTCTTGAAGGGACAACATTTTTTCAGTCCAATATGTTATATATTAGGTCAACACGTGTATTCATATAATTTTCAAACCCAATAATTGATCAAAACCTTTTAAGTTGTATTTTTTAGGAGACATTTTTTCTAGCTTGGCCAAACCTATTTTAAAAAAAAAAGTACGTTGCATTTTAATTTTTTTTGAAATATTTTTTTCTTCAATCTTGTCCAGAGCATTAAAATAGTCAAGACCTAAGCATTTTTCCTTAATCATTTTCACTTCCAAACAATTTTCCAAGAATTTGTTCTATAGTTTCTTCTCATGCATGACCAATCGAACACAAAGTATTCATCACCACAATATACCTCTTTTTCATTTAAGTACACCATCCGAGAGATTCTATCGCAATAACTTTTCTTGAAATTGAGAATTTATCGACAATCTAGCATCAATTAAAACTGATACAACTTTAAGCGAGAATTTACCGTTTGCATACGATGACCACTTCTTGTTAATAACACTTATTCTAATCTTTTTTTATTTTTAGAACCATAAATAAGCAAATAAACATTTTCGAAACCCAATTTAAACTCACATTCAAGTTGATCATATTCATATGCAATCCCTACCAGGGGTGTAAACGAACCGACAAGCTCGAACTTGTGTAGGTTAAAGTTTGGCTCGTTTAATATTTGAAGGTTTGCGTTTGGCTCGTTTTATAACGGAGGGTTCGAGCTTGAGTTAAGATGGCTTATCTTATAGCTAAAGCCTTTTTTTTTTCTTCTAGGTGGCACGTGACAAAAATTGTTTTCTTTCATTATAATATATATGGATAGATATAAATTATATAAGCTAGTTTAAGATATCCAGCTCGAGGCTGGTTTATTAAATGAGTTCCAACAAGCTCGAACTCATTTAACTCGTGGGTTTTCTTAGCTTTTAACGAGTCAATCTCGAACAACTCATGAGTAGTTATATTCATTTACATCCTTAATTATTACCTCCTTTATTAAGTGGCATAATGGGAGAATAATAAAATTATGAGTATTTATAGATGTTTTTATATCATTTTAAAAACAATTAAATATACATATGTTGATTATGTTCTATTTAAATTTAAATTTACTTGTTACTTGCCTTAAATAGCAATAGAAATGCTGGTATTCTAAAAAGGAAATTTGTAAAAAAAAAAACCCTAAAATTGGATTATTTTGGGATTAAAACCTTTAATCATTTTTTATTGTAAACCCCCCCCCCCCCCCCCCCCCAAAATTTCAAGAAAATGACTTGCAACCTGATTAACCAGTTGCAATCTATTAACCAACCATTCGCCGACAAACTTTCTTTCCAACGAACTCACTTGTCTATATTCTATTATTCAAATCCACGTTTCTTGTTGATTTTTTTGTTTATATCTATATATTTTTTTGTTGGAATTTACTTTTTCGGTGAATTACCGATGGTCACTAGTGACTTGTCGACAGTGACCTGTAACTTTCAACCAATTACAAATGGTAACGTCTCTCTTTAGTAAGATTTTACCGTTTTGGGGTTTTTTGCGCAATAAGAAATGATTAAGAGTTTTAATCCCAAAAACGATCCAACTTGATGGGTTTTTTCTTTTTGAAATCATGTAATAAATCAACGTACTTTTGGTACTTTTTGAATAAGCTATTGCAACAAAAATGTTTTCATAAAAGTCTCTTAACCTAAAAAACATTTTTGTAAAATTCACTGCACATAAAATGTGTTCATAAAAGTTCTTTATTTTAATAAATCTTATGAAAAACATCTGAAAAATATTTAAAAATTCTCATAAAACAATACAATTCGTAAAAAATTTCAAGCTGAAGAATTTTATGGAAACGAAGTTGATTTTTTTATCATTTATGGTAACATTATTTATTTTTTATCGTTAATAGCATCAACTTTTGTATTTTTTATATGAGTAAAATCAACTTTTGTATTTTGTTTCCTTAATAGACTTAACTTTTGTAAATTTTTCTCATTTATAGCAACAACTTTTTTAAGTTTTGCTATAAATGATAAAAAAAAATATAAAAGTTGATGCTATTAACGACAAAAAATAAATAATGTTGATGCTAAAAATGCATAAAATTGATTCTATTTATAGCAATTGACCCAATCTAAAAATATCAAAAGTACGTTAGGTTTTTGTATATTTTTTTCTTTTTTTACACGACAATGTGCTCTTAAATTATGCACAAAGAACGTGGACAAAAGCTTTTTTTTTTAAATGACAAACTAGTTTACTCCTACTCCTAAACTACTCATTTGTCCCAAATAGGGACTTCAAAACTTATTTCCACCACCTAAATTTCAACTTGCCTTCAACGGGAATCGAACCCGTGACCTCACACTTACATCACACCCCTTTCATCAAATGGGCTAAACCTCGTCGATGTGAATCCTTCACTCATTAACAAACACAATCACACACTCTTTCACTTTCTTTCCCTTTTTCTTTACTTCTCACCTACATATATATACATGCATATATGTATCTATATCCCTGTATCCACAACCATTCTCTCTCTCTCTCTCTCTCTCTCTCTCTCTCTCTCTCTGTATTTCTTTCTCTCTCTAAGGTTAGTAGCAGTAATGGAGAAGGGTAAATTGGGGTCTGTGTCTGGAAGAAGCTCAAGAAAGATGAACATGAAGAATGACGAGAAAAGGGTCCCAATTCATAGATTTGAAGTGATCGAAGAGAGAATAGACATCGATAAACGAGCAGATGAGTTCATCAAGAACTTCAGGAACCAGTTAAAGATTCAACGTGCAGAATCGATCAAACGTTTTAATGACATGATAAACAGGGGTACTTAAGTCTAAGAAAGCAGTGTTCAAGATAATTTGTTGTAATGAAGAAAGAATCATGATTTACTTCCTATCTTTCATGTACCAAATCTCAAAAAAAAATTCGATTTTTAGCGGGTTGTGATCGATGTTATCTAATTTACTTCAAAAATAACATACATAACTAGCTTCGAATATAAAGCGTAACGTTAAATTCCATGAATCAAGAAGCTATAGATTCTTACGGATATTGCTATAAACTTATAGATTCTTCCCTCTCTATCTACTTCATGTCTAAAATGCCTTTCAAATAATGAGAATTGCTCTGATGGTGCACAACTATGTTGGTCTAAGGCTGCGTTCGGCAATCAGCTTTTAAGAGCTTTTTAGGAGCTTCAACTTTTGATTTTTGAGCTCAAAAGCTTTGTTTGGTTGATAGGAGCTTAAGCTTTTGATTCGGATTTGAAAGCTCTCAAAAGCTCTTCCACGAGAAGCTACTTGAAGTAGCTTTCAAAACGAGCTTGAGCTTTTGGTCAAACAAAATTACTTTTTTACCCTCTAAATAATTATAAACTATAATTTTTAATTAATATTAATGTCTTTATATGTCATTTAATACTAAAAGCTACAACTACAGCTACATTTACCAAACACATTTATAAAAAAAACAAAAAGTTCCAGCTCTTTTATAAAGCTACAGCTCCCAAAGGCTCCAGCTCGAAGCTACAGCTAATCGTGCCAAACATGCCCTAACTATGGCAACTAAGGACAGGAAATTTCTATAAATAGCAACATTCATTTAATTCATTCTTAGGGTATGTTTGGCAAAACTAGCTGTAGCTTTGTGTTTTTAAAAGATGTAGAGCTTTTAGTAGCTGAAGCTTTTGAGAGCTGAAACTTTTTTAAAAGCTGGAGCTTTTAGTTTTATAAATGTGTTTGGTAAAAGTAGCTGTAGCTGTAGTTTTTAGTATTAAATTACGTAAAAGGACATTAATATTAATTAAATGTGGTAGTTTATGATTAATAGAAGGGTAAAAAAAGTAAATATGTTTGACTAAAAGCTCCGGAGCTTTTCAAAAGCTACTTCTACTAGCTTTTTATAAAAGAGCTTATTTTTGAGAAAATAAAAGCTCTATGTATCCTTCCAAACAAAGCTTTTATTTTTTAGTAGAGCTTATTCAAAATAAAAGCTTCTAAAAGCTCTTAAAAGCTCTTAGAAGCTCTCTACCAAACATAGCCTTAGTTTCAACAAATAAGTTGGTCTAAATATGGCAACAAAGATTCATTTTTTACCGGTTCTGATTGAAGTTCTATCCATTTCAGCAACAACATGTATAACAAGCTTCAAATATAAGCATCGATTTAGAATCAAAAAGTTACTAGCTCCGTAATATCGAAGTGATCTAAATATTCATCGAGATATACACCGATCGTTTCATAACTATACTAACAGGATCTTGAAACGGAAAAAAGATGCTTACCACATTCGTATCGAAAGAAGGAAACAACAGATGTGTTCAAATATTGCTGATTTTCTTTACGGGTATCAGCGATCATAGACCGAATCCAAGTCTGGTCACCAGAGAGAACTCTGTACATGAATCAATCAATCTCTAGTGTAATTTTCAAATTACCAAGAAAGGTAATATAAAATTCAAAAATTGTCAATAAAGGTAATGTAAAGATAACATAAATTTCAAATTTGACAAAAAAGGGTATTGATGACAAATTAAGAAGATAAATTTTTATTTTATGCTCCTTTTTTGGTAAGAGAATAATATTTGATTATCTTTCTTGGCCTAAAATTTAAATTTCATGTTCTTTCTCGGCCAAAATAGAATTTTATATTACCTTTCTTGGCAAAAAAAAAAATTTTACAATACCTTTGTTGTCAAATTTTGTATTTTATATTACCTTTCTTGGTAATTTTCCCTTTTCACATTATCAGAAACTGAACATCGGATGGTGTAGACATAACGATGCTTTTCTCGAGTGTTTTGATGCTTTCGTAACGCGTTGAACTCGCTATGCTTGAAGCACTTGACAATGCACAATGTGACTCTTTTGAGCATTCCTCCCTGAAATACTTGACCATAAATTTGTGAACAAAGTTTTTATGTGACCTTTTCCGGCGATATTCTCCCAAAGATGAGGATTACTTTCGATTTGTTTGTTTGGACTCGAGATATCAACGAGACTGATACTCATGTTGTTACGAACAATACACAGCTTCCCGTTAAGCGGAACAAGCGCGGCAGCTTCCAGAGCAGGCGAGCTCCCGAGGTGAACCTTACTATCGATAAACCTTTTCCAAGAATTCGTGTCTTCTTCATAAACTCTAAGTTTGCACCCATCACGACAATCTAAAGCGTAAAGTTTTCCGTTCATAGAGATGCTTGGATTGCGCCAACCAGTAATCATACCGTCGGTGATCGATGTCCACGTGTTGGTTTCCGGAGCATAAACTTCGCTCAAAACCTCGCGGTGAGCACCAAGTCCTTTCACAAACCACTTCCCGTTATAAACAACCCCGATAAAAGGCACCATTGCGCTGCTCATATCTGATACGTAACTCCAACGGTGTTTATTGGGATCGTAAACTTCAGCCGTACGAAGCGGCCTGTGAATTCCGTCACATTCTCCTCCAGCCACGTAAAGACAGTTGTTAATCACGCACGATCCAAAAAAGTTTCGCTTTCTTTGCATATTGGGAGCTTTATTCCATCTGTTTGTCCGAGCGTTATAGAACAAAGTGCATCTCATAGATCCCTTAAGAGGGTCTTTACCGCCAAACAAATAAAGATGGCAGCCGCTAAGAACCGCGCATCCAAATCCAAGAGCGTCGCTGTATTCAACAGGAACCGGCGGAAGAGGCTGCCATAGTTGGTAAGTCGGGTCAAACGCATGCCAAGAAATCCTTCCATCACGGTCTCGTTTGAAGACGTAAACCCATTCTTCTGCGATCCCGAGGCTCTTTCTAAGGGAATAAAAGTAGTTGCTCGACAAAAGCCTAAACCATCGCTTGCAAACTAGACGAAGTTTGTTATGCTCGGCGCGTGGAACTCGGGTTAGACAAGCAATGGCAAGATCGTCAGGAAGTCCGGGCAGGAGAGGCGGCTGAATTCTCGTCCTCTCCCGACGTCCGTTCTTCGCTATATGTGCATGTGGGTTGATATCCGGCTGAATACAAATTTTCGATCCAGGAACGAATTTTCTGGCTCCAGCAACCGTCTTTAAGCCTGCATCAACTTTACAGTAGCATGATACAGAATCAACCTGAATCACATATTCGTGTTAGGATTCGCGTATGAAATTCGATATTTTGACTCTTATGTAATACGATGATAAGCATAAGTGGATTACAGACACTATGAACTGATTATTAACTTTAAGGCCTCGTTTGTTTTCCATTAAGAGGCTCTTAAAAACCTCTGAAGTCTAAAGTTCAGATCTATAATAAATTAAGTTTGTTTGTTTGGGTTCAGACTTAAGAGGTTGAAACCTCTGAATTTTAAGAGGATGAGAGTTGGGTGGTATTTGTTTTTTAAGAGGTTAAATGTCTGAAGTCTGAAAACCATGTCTGATATTAAGAGGAGGTCTTAAAGTCTGAAATTAAGAGGCTCTGAATTTAATTCAGACTAGTCTCTTTCTCTTAAAATTCAGACGGAAATTCAGAGGTTCTAACCTTTAAGTCTGAATGTAAACAAACAATACAAATTATGTTAAGATCTGAAATTTATATATCAGGCCTAATTCAAACCCTCTTAATTGAAAACAAACACACCATTGTCTTAATTAAAATTAAGAGGCTCTTAATTTCAGATGTTAAGACCTCCTCTTAATTTCAGACGTGGTTTTCAGACTTCAAACAATTAATCTCTTAAAAAACAAACTACATCTAAGTCGCAATAATTCACTTACAAAACACACATCCAAACAGGCAGCTTACCCCTTTTAGTTTTTTTCTATATATTGTGTCGATGAAGATTGAAGATCCTTCTAAACATTCTTAAAAGGGAATTCAAACACATTCTTCGCATACATTTTATATTGCTAAGAGACCTCAAAAAAACCATTGATACAGTGCACAAGAGCATATAACTATGCGGTGAATCCAACAGTTTCTTTTCGCTAATAACTTAAAAAAACATCCTAAAAACCCTGAAAAAAAGTTAAACAATGACCATTGAATAAAGTATGCACTTTTCTACAATGAGAGAAAGAAACCTTTTTATCCCAAAACTAGTTTTGGAAGGTTTAAAAATGATGAATATCCGAAGTACTCAAATTCCCGTAGAATCTAGGGAATCATAGGAGAAAACTAAGATGTCGATTGCTTTTCATTTGTATCAGGTATCGTTAAAGGTTGTTGTTTGGGCATATGGTAATCCGGCTTTGTTGTTTAGGACTTAGGAGTTGGTTCACTTTAACAATTATCACCTGTTTGATTTGTTGGAATCGGGGATAATTAGAAGGGAAATGAATTCAACTTTTCTTTTTGTTGAACGGCAAACTATCTTACTCCTACTCCTAAACTACTCCTTTACCTCAAGACTTACTTTCTCCACCTAAATTTCAACTTGCCTCCGACGGGAGTCGAAACCTTGACAACAACATATTTGAATTCCTTCAAAAACATTCCAACGAATCAAATGCTAAGTACCATATTTATCTAAGTATCAATTAGGAATTACACTATTTTACTGTGCTTTCATAAGGCAAAGTTAGCACATACACACACAATTAGTACTCAAACAAAGTATTGTTAAAAGAAAGCACAATTAACAGTAAATATGCGAAAACAAACAAACCCCACAAGTAATTTCTGGAACTCATAAAAATCTTCACATTGTATTAGCAATTTCATATTGATTTCTCCGTACACTATAAAGTATATTGTAAAGCAACAAACCCCACAAACTAAGGTCAACAATTCTTGAAAAAAAAACCGTAAATTTCAACATAAATTCATCTGGGTGTCTCTCTATATTCTCGTAAACTACTCACAGATTATATAAAGAAACAAAACCCACAATTTGAAGTCTATAATCCTTGAAAAAAGACTGCTCATTTTATCATAATTTCATCTGGGTATTCTCTATATTCTCAAAGATGAAGTAAAGATTCAAAACCCACAGACTATAATATATATACAGAGTCTAAAATAGTTGAAAAAACTGGTCATTTTTCAGTAAAAGTCAAAGTAGACAGAAGTCTTACCAATGGAGCTTGAACTCGAAACCTTCTTTGTTGCACATTAGGAGACCTTTGGCGTTCAGATAACTGAGCCATCTAACTCACAATTCCAGTATAAATTGCATATAATGAAATAATGGTTTCTTCTTCTGTAAACCCACAAAAGAAATTGCAAAAAATACTTTGTTTCCAGTTTCAGTTTCAGTTTCAGATCAAGACAAGAGAGACCGCCAATCTTGAAATCTGATCCAAAGAATAAAGATTATGTATATATAGTATTTTAGAAACAAAAAGGCAACCCCAATAACCAAAAAAATGACCTTTTTCTCTAATTCTACTTGAAAATGAGAAGATGGAAGTGTGTGTGTGTGTTTTTGTGTGGAAGGAAGAGCATTTGCAGCAACTTCAAAAATGAAAAACTGGAGGGTGTTGTTTGGTGTGATTAACAGGGAAGTTACATCTGGAGCCGTGTTGATTTTGTTATCAAGAAAAACCAAGAATTCATCATATTCATATGTGATATTTGACTCTTAAAATCATATGGGATATTATTAATTTATTATTAATAATTTCTTTAATAATTATATTTGAGGTCTTTATGGTAAATTTATTTATTATTTTCCAAAAATATCAACAAATTATTACTACAATATATAAGAAAAGAAATAAAGAAAGAGAATGTGGTTTGTTGTGTTGTGTTGCGCTGCACATAAATGCAAATGCAAAATAGGGAAAGACTTCAAAATAATTAATAATGAAAGAGGAAACATTATGAATTAAAATAATTTCATTAATCACTCTTTTTCTATTTCTTTGAATTTTAATGATAGTAGATCTGGACATTAAATCTTAATAGTAAATATAATTTATATCAAATTATTTTAAACAAATACTTAATAATGTTAGCATTTAATATTAGAGGTTAGATGTTAACAAAATGTTGGGCAATTTTCAGGCTACAAAGTTTAAATCAATATTAATAAAATATAAAATATTTCTTTCTAAAACTAGGATATATGACATAGATGCATGTATATCCTTTTAAATAGAATGCTATATATAAAAAGATTATTTGCATATAGAAAATAGATTATACTCACAAAAAAAAATGATTGAGAAGTCCAAATATCAAACGAAAGCACTTTGAGCCGTTATATCTCTTAATCAAAAACTTCGTGCAATTAAATGTTTAGTTGGCTAGCAATCCAATAAGTGAAGTCAAGAATATTTATTGAAAATAAAACTTTTTAGATGTTAGAGATCAAACAAATTTAATAAATTAGTATTCAATAATCATATCCAAGATTATCTATATATCAAGCCGAGGGAACAATTTAATTTAAACTAAATTAGTAACTTTTTATAGGAATGTTACCATACAAGTTACATCATATTTACGAGGGTGTTTGGTTTTGCGTTATTACAGAGATTGTTAGATTATTACGTTACAATAACGTAAATAATTGTTTTAAATTGTTTGGATCGCATACGTTAACAAGTGATTATTTGCGTTTAGAGTTAATTTTACCACACTTTTTTATAAGTTAAAAAATGTAGTTTATTTGTTTAACAAGTTATTATTTGGTCATTTTACAAGTTAAAACGCAAACTCAAACACTTTAAAAACTGTTTTTTTATAATAATTATGATAGCAAACAGCAGAAGCTAAACCAAACACTACATTTCCAACAGCACTTTTTGTTACAGTTAACATCTGATTATTAATTTTCAAAACGCTACAAAACTTTTTCAAACGCAAATCCAAACACCCTCTACATGTCATTTGGTTGTTGATTTTACATCACCTTCAACTAGTTTCGTAGTTTTTAGATCTCCTAAACATGTATTTTTAATACAATGATCTTTTAAATGTGTATTTTTCAAACTATGTTATCTTAATTGTACATGCTAAGAGACCATGATAATCAAAATAAAATCTTGACTTAAAAATGTAAATAGATCCTAACTCAAAAGTATGTTACCTTTGAATGACATTAACTTATCTCTGATTATTTCTTAGTGTTGATTTTAATTTTGCCCCCACAAAACTTCTTAACACTATTGATGGATTTCCATTTCATATTCATTTCATTTGTTTTTTTCCCCCTTTTAAGTCAAATATAACGGCACCCTTCTATTTTCCATTTTTTTTTTTCTATGGAACGCAATTTCCTCTCACCTTTACAATTTATTTCAAAATTTTAAAATAAAAACTTCCAAAAAAGAGGAAAAAATATTGACAGATTAACCCAAGATCAAACTTCATGAATCATGTATCGTATAGAATGTAGTGTTTGTTACGACGTAATAGGAGATGGAGTTGAATGAATCATTACGACGAAATAAAAAAAAATTGTTTGTTTACACCGTGGTAATGAAATCTATCTATACTATTAAAAGAGTAACTATACTCATTTCTGGTGAAGCCACGTGTCGTCACCATGAATCGACACGTGGCATTTATAGATTTAAAAAATAATAAAGAAATTTAAATCAAATTTATCCAAATTTAATATAATCCACTTTTAAATTCAAATCAAATCAAATCAAACAAAATCTAATACTCTATTAACTTATTAATTAAATCTATCCAAATCTAATATAATCCACTTTTAAATTCAAATCAAATCAAATCAAACAAAATCTAATAATCTACTAACTTATTAATCATAAGATAATATAATAAAAGTTTAAAAAAATATATAAGAAAATAATTACTCTTCTTATGTATTTAGAAATATACAAAATTAATAGGTCATAATAAATAATAATATCATCTTATATACTTTTGTTTAAAAAATAATAATTATATATTTATCTTTTTATTTATTATATTTTATATATATTAAAAATATACGCGTAATACGCGGGTAATAAACTAGGGAATCATTACGTAAGTAATGTGATTCCTTCACCTTTCTTGATTTTCATTCCTTGAAGGTGGGGTGTTTTTTTTTTTCATTCCCTCAAGGAATAGAATTGAATTTTAATAATTTTGAGGTTTTTTTATTCAATTTCATTTCTTTTAATATTCCTAGCTACCAAACAATGTATAGTAGTATATTATTTCATTCCAACGATATAAACAAACATAACAAGAAACCGTAATGGTTACATTGTCCATTCCATTACCTTTTCCATTTCATTACGTCCCATTGATGACCAACTTGTAGCAACTCCTCTTCGTAAAGTTACGAAAGCTATAAAAAAATTCTACAACCGATCTATACATAAGCCATTTTCATGTTCGATTATAGACATAAAACACCGAATACGCTACCGACACTTTATGATACGAAAACTAGATGAAATTCATGTCAAAATCACATAGTCGATCATTTCAAAGATGAATCCGTCGATGCATTTATTTAGTTTGGGTCCAAAATAAACAATTTTGTAACCATGAAAACAACTTTTCCAGTTTTCCCCATACAAAAAAACAAATAAACTTGAATCATAATTCATGAGTAGATATTTCACAATAAATACACAATCACCAAACTGCATTAACTTCCACTTTTTTTTCCCACCAAACCAAAAAGCTTCTGCATTCACACTTGAAAAAAAAAAAACTTAACTTTGGAAGGGTTAAAGAAGACACACAGTTAAACAAACACACTTTGATTTAAAGCATAAGAGGCTCTGCAGATAAAAAGCAATGCGAAAACCGCAATAATCTACAGACCCTCGAGTTGGGTTGCAGTAATAAAACGTACATCGATGGATCGTATTCATGAACCAGACCCAAAAACAGACCCTATTCCCGCAACCCATCAAGTCAACCCACCAAATTTTAACGACGAAAAATAACCAACGGGTAAGACTGAAACCCTACTCTGTTAGTAGATGTTATCTACCACCACCTGCAAGTATTACAAATCTCTATCCTTGGTGCACATATTAAAAAACAAAAACTACCCAACTGAACCTTACCCGCAAAGGGTAGAAAGAAATCGACCAAAATAACCATCCGACGACCTGCTTTCTATAAATGATGTTATCTTTCATTCAAACCGGTTTCAGAGGGAGAAATCAGTCCCAGGCACTGGCAACACCAGGACCATAACCACCACCACCACCATACCCGCCATATCCTCCACCGTATCCGCCAGGTGCTCCGTAAGTATTATTCATGTTCCCCCCACCATAATAGTCTCCACCACCACCACCACCACCCCTGGTGAAAGAGGCATCTCTTCGAAAATCACGACCACCAAACCGTCCGCCACCACGACGGTTTTTGCCACCATACGAAGCGCGAGCAGCGTAACGGGCAAGCCAAGCTGGAACTTCTTGGTTAGCTTCTTGCATGAGATCTGATAATGGTCTTGCCATCGAGGCATTGTTGTCGTTGAAGAAGGCAGTGGCTAGCCCTGACTTGCCAGCTCGGCCAGTTCTTCCTATACGATGGACGTAATCATCAATGTCATTTGGAAGGTCAAAGTTGACCACGTGAGCAACGTGAGGTATATCAAGGCCACGAGCAGCTACATCTGTTGCAACCAAAATTGGGGTGTTGCCACTTTTGAATGATCTCAAAGCCTGCTCACGTTCCTGCGAGGTTCCAAAATTAACAAAACTTTGTTTCAGACTTTCAGCGCAAGTTGGCTGGATTACTTTCCAGTGACGTTTGTGATTGTTAAAAACAAGGATCGAAGAGTGAAATTGAAAAGCTGATATAGATTCAAGAAGTAAGACAATTAATACTGTTAGTTGATTCTTATCATTGGTATTCTAGATTTTGCAATGCTAAAATTACAAACAATGTCTTATTAAATCGGATCGGAACCAGAAATAATTAATTAATTATTCATACCCATAATTTGAAAATTCGTCAATTTAATTTGTTGGTTTACGATGAAATAAATAAATTTATAAAGGTGATGTCTCTAATACATCGATTAGGGTTTGTCAACGTTATAGTAGTAATGTTCAATGTTATACATGATCATATTTAATAAAAAAAATCTAAACATTAAATAGTTACATTTTAATTATAAAACAACTTCATTAGAACTTTGTATTATTTATTTGAATAATAAAGTCTTTTTCATACAATTAAACATAACATAATAGTTTCAAAAGACAACTCCAAACATAAGTATAATTAAAATCATAATTTTAAGTGTGTAAGAAAATGTTGTAATAATGTTCAATGTTATACATGATCATACTAATAAAAAAATCTAAATATAAAATAGCTACATTTTAATTATAAAACAAGTGTGTAAGAGAATGTTGTAATAATAAATGTTAAAAGAGGACCAAACAAAAATTTATTAAAATAAACGGGCTAAATAAAATAAAAGATAACACTTAGATAAGGGTGTGTTATGAAAAATTTAGATTTAAAAATAAAAAAAGGAAAAACCAACCGAAATGTGGGAGAATGTGATTGGCGTGTTAGAAAGTATAACTAAAATTATAATTTTAGGTGTGTAAGAAAATGTTGTAATAATAAATGTTAAAAGAGGACCAAACAAAAATTTATTCAAATAAAGGGGCTAAATAAAATAAAAGATAACACTAAGAGAAGGGTGTGCTAATAAAAATTTAAATTTAAAATTTCTTAAAAAAAAACCAACCGAAATGTGGAAGAACGTGATTGGCGTATTAGATTTGATAATTGTATGTATATATAATACATCCCAAATGGACCCATTTTCAGTCAAATTTATCATCTCTAAATATCGCCTACGTAAATTCATCATGTATAATTAAATCATGCAACTGGATACTTGGCATTTTATAAGGGGAAAAACAAACAAATACCTGCTGTGTTCTATCACCATGTATAGTGGTAGCAGGAAAGCCATTCATGCACAACCAATATTCCAGTGAATCGGCCCCCTTCTTAGTCTCAACGAAAACCAACGTAAGAGCTTGCTGCATATATTATTAACTATATCAGGAAATCAAGTGGCTAAATCTGCATAAACATATTGAACTTCCATATGGGTTTATTTAATTAAATAGCAACATACGTTGTAAGCTGTCTCATTTAAATAATTTCTTTCAAATCCACCTCAAATTAATCATTATGCATTCCTAGTTTCCTACCGACACTTTTACCATCACTTCATATTTTGACACTTTCTAACAACTGTTAGTTTATGATAATTGATTAAATTCAATTTCTTTTAAAGTGCAATGACTTGAACAGTACGAAAGAGATTACAGTGACCTAATGAGACAAATGGAAACACATTATAATTTAATGATATAAACCCTTTCCATAATGGCTATACACATTTGTTCAAGACTGTCATACAACCCTTACATAGCAACCTACTTTTCTTGTTTTGGTCATTGTACTTTTTTTCAAATTTATTAGGTCGTTTACTTTCAATACCCGTCGCAATTTGGTCTTAAGGATGTTCTGTGACACTTCTACCGTCACCTTATACTTGTAGGAACACTTTTTTAACAGCTGAACAAGGTTACACTTCTAGCAACTAGAAATACTCTATGTATGATAATGACCAAATTGAGATGTTCTGAAAGTACAATGACATAAACAAGACAAATGAAAAAGCAGGTTGTTATTCAACAATGTAAACCCCATAGCACATTAACAAACCGATAACTTTAAGACCCACTATAATAAGGTCTATCGTCTCTGATATTACCTTGCCATGAGCACCATTGGCCCTTTGTGCATGAAGAAGGTCCATAAGATGACTTCTTTTGTCACTTTCTTGAACATACTCCACTCTTTGTACAATCAGATCAGTGCTTGAACCAACTCTTCCCACGGCCAGGAATATATAGTTTGAAAGAAAGTCTGATGCCAATCTCTGCATATTAACCAAAACCATATACAGATCAAAAATTGGAACCAACATACACATTCAATCTTACTAAGAGAGGTGATTTAAGATGTGCAATTTGATTAATTATGAATAATCAAAATTGACTTTTAATTATCACTTTTGGTAAGTACTTTTACATACCCTTGGATAGTCAGTTCCATTGTGGTGGTTAGCGTCAAACAAATTGTTCAAAAAGTGCTTATTTGATGATATATAATTATAAGCAGTAGTAAATTATCCAATCAATAAAAGCTGATTATAGAGACTAATGACCTGTATCTCCTTAGGAAAAGTAGCACTGAATAACATTGTTTGTCTCACACCTGGTGGAGGCATGTCCATTTGTTGCACAATCTTCCTTATTTGTGGTTCAAAACCCATATCAAGCATCCTGTCTGCTTCATCCAAAGCTAAATACCTGATAAACTGGAGAGAAACTCGTGCCCTCTCTAGCAGATCTACCAACCGCCCAGGGGTAGCAACAAGAATGTCAACGCCTCTCTCTAGTTCTCGAAGCTGACCATAATACAAACTTATTCAGCAGACTGCAGACTAAACGTTCCAATAACTTGAATGAAAGTATAGTGCAATTAAAAAGTAATAAATAATGGAACCTCAAAGAAGTGGTTGCTATTATTGAGGTATAGGGGGCTTATAACATAACCTATAAGTGAAGTATCATCTATTGTTTGCAATGAAGCTTTATAACATAATTATGTACACTAGAGTGATAATTACAATATTATGCTTACAGGTTTTCATCTATATTGTCTGTAGCATTTAGATCGAGGGTATAAACATTTGTTTGGTTGTAAGTTATGAGTTTGAGGGTATGCAAATGAAAACCATCGGAATGGGTACCCATCATACCCAGCTCTTGCCTTGGGTTTAGAATTTATTCATAATGTCTACGGATGTTAATGGGTCATGTTCCTACAATACCCACAATCTCACTGTTGTAAAAATCGGCCTAGGTGGCCGATTGGTCGGCGCCTAGGCGCTAGTCGGCAGATAACCAATACAAGTCGGCCCTAGTCGGGGTTAATTAGTAAGAATCAGTCAAATTCCGCCCAAATCTGACAAAAATCGGTCTAGTTGGTCAAAATCGGTAATGGTCAAAAATCGGTCAAGTCGGTCAAAATCTAATAATAATATTAGTGAAATTAAACATATTTCTTGGGTGCTATGAACAATTATATTTATAATTGATTACTTATTACATGTTGTAACTTGTACCCTCCTTTGTGACTCCTACCCTCCTTACCTACTCATTCCCCTACCCATACCCCTACCCCAACCCACCTCCACCACCCCACATATTTCTTTTTCCAATTACATATGCAAAACAAGCCAAAGAACTTCTTTCAAGTAATCAGATTCATTCATATACAAGTTTACTATCAAAGTCAATGTCATAGTGATTCTTGACAGCAAACTAAACGCTACCTTAAATAATGCAACACCTTACAAGTTGCCTCTTATATATTGATGCTTTCTACTGAAGGTGATGCGTCATATGCATATTAGAATAGAATATCCCACTAGTTACGAAAACAATAATTCATCATAGAGTTATTCGTTAAAGTGTTGGTTTTCTTATACATAACTTAAAAAAGAAAGCTACCAACTAGCCTGTTTAAACAATGAGCCATACTTGTATTTTTTGAATTAACTTCATGAAGTATGAGCTATTGTGAGCTACCAATATGAGCCAAACTCTTTTTTTTTAATTATTTTATGATGGGTGACGTTTTTTACGCATATTTTTTATTAACTTTTTTTCGTGAAGATGCAGAAAAGTACAGAGAATGAACCTATCAAGCGAAATTCGTGGCACATTTCATAAATAAACATATAATCATAAAGATTAGGACACCTGTTGGTTTATTGGTGCACCACCATATGCAACCACCACCTTTACCCCAGTTTGATAAGCAAATTTCCTAGCCTCTTCATGAATCTGCAGATCAAAATTACAAACACTAAGTCAAACTAATATATGAACAAAAGTACGAAAACTTAATGTCCAAAAACGCACTTGACATGATAGCTCCCTTGTGGGCGAGAGAATTAGAGCAAGTGGACATGCTGTGCGAGGCATTCGTGGTGCTCTCTGTCCAAATTGGCCCCGCATTATCCCACTGATAATCGGGAAACAAAATGCAGCCGTCTTTCCGGACCCTGTCTGAGCACAAGCCATCAGGTCCCTACCAGCAAGAGAGATCGGTATGGCATGCCGCTGAACTGGAGTTGGCTTCACATACTTGCACCTCCGAATGTTTAAATTGAGCGCTTCACCTAAATCAATCTCGGCAAAAGTATTCACAGGAGGCGGTACATTATCCCCGCTAGTCTCAACAGGTATATCTTCATAAGCGTCGAAGTTAATCCCAGTATTCTCCTGTTCAACAAATTCTTGCCCGGTAGCATCGTCATCTCCAAAAGGATTAACCTCACGGTCTCTTCCACGATTCCAACCACCACTCCTATTGTTCCAACCACCGCCTCCACGTCCACCGCTACTATACCCAGGCCTAAAGTCGTTTCTAGGTGCCGCCCAACGATTACCCCCACCTACGGCAGGAACAGCAGAACTAGATCCACTGTTAGCAGCAACTGGCGGTGGTGCCTCTGCGCTTGAAGGCCTGTTACGTAGGTGAGGAGGAACATACGTGGATCTGTTTGAGCCCAAAGAATTCGAATTCCCTACACCGTATGAACCAGCAGCCGCGTTTTCAGCTGCAGCAACTGAATCAGCCCAAGAAGTTGGCATACTCAAACACAAACCCTTAGTTTAAGCTTTCCCCCTCAATCCTTCTTTCCTCTCTTCCACAATTGATTTTTTTTCTCTCCAAACACCTTGAAAATGCTCAAGAAGAAACAAATTTCTTAAATAAATCTAAAACTCCAAACTTTCGTCAACATCAAAACCAATATAAATACGTTTTCTATCTTCTTCCAACTCTATCCGCAACAACAAAAAAATCCTGACCAGATAAAAACACGCAAAAAATTAAAAATTCAATTATAAAATCTAAAACGATTCTCGAAGCATAAACTCATATGCATCAAAAGAAGCAATACAATATACAAATGATCTACGTAATTTAACAAAACAGAATAAGAATTAAACAAGTTTTATGAAGATATATAGCAAGAAAATTGCACGGGGAGTTGCAAATAATAGGCTTTTGCGATAAGAAAAAGATTCATTAAAAAAAGGAAACATGATAAACAGATGAAACTAAAAAATAGATAGATAAGAAACAAGATAAAGCAAAACTTACAATAAGATTATGGTAACAAAGTCGATTGGAATGTGCGAAGTAGAAACCCTAATTTTGTGAGGAAGAAGAAGAAGGCGATACGAAAAAAATAAAAATATCTTTTGTGGGTTCTCTCTCTCTCTCTCTCTATTCCTGTCCCGTGTTTCTCTCTCTACCCACTTTCCGTCTCTCTCTCTCTCTACAAATCTTTTTTATTTTCCAAAATAAATAAAAAAGAAAATTTTGGTTTTTGGGGTTTTGCTTTTCTCTTTCGGTCTCTGCTGTTTCAATGGACACAAAATAAGGGATGGGCAACCCAAATTGGCCCTCAAATCTAAACTACAAATATTTATTGCTTTGCGTTTGCGGTCATTTTTATTTTTTTATTTTTATTTTTCCCATTTTTTAGTATTATTATTTTTGGTTAAACAGATTTTCACTTATTTATTTTTATTATCATTTATTATCTATGATATTTGTGGTTATATAATTTTTTGAAATGATGAATGCATGTCAAAATTCTATCCATAACTACTATTAAAATCTATCTATAATCTATCTATCTATACTATTAAAAGAGTAACTAAATGCCACATGGCAAGCTCTCATTTAATTTGCCACATGTCGTTCTCTCCTTTTGCCACGTCATTTACTCATTTTATTTTTAAATTTTAAATCAAATCAAATCTATGTAAATCTAATATGGATTAATTTAATAACTAACTAACTAAAATTAAGCAAATTTTATTATTCATATAATTATTATATTATACATATATATAAATATCAATTTCTAAAGTTAACCCATGTAATACATGGGTAATAACCTAGTAAATATTATTAAAAGAGTAACTTAATTGTCACTTGTCATCGTCTCATGATGCCAATTGGCATCTTATACTAATGACACATGTAATTAGTATTAAAATTAAATTAATACTTTTAAATTAAATTACTTTTAAGATAAGATCATGGTCAGATTCTTAAATCCAACAAAATCACAACAAACAATGTTTAAAAGATTTTTTTGATTAATAATTTTAACAATAAAATTAATACTAATAATAAAGTAAATGTTATTAATTAATGATTAGTTTTATTGTTTAATGATTTATACATAAATTAATTATAATAAGATATATTAAATATTATTAGTATTAAAAGTTTGAATATTATTTTTTAATTTTAAATTTATATAGATTTAAGAAACAAATTTATTAAAGTTATCTGTGTAATACACGGGTTAATAAACTAGTAGTAATTAAATTGGCATTTGTCATCTTCTAATGATGCCAAGTGGCAACTTCTCCTAATAACAAATTTTAGTTATTATTGTACCAACATAATATTAATAAATTAAATGTTCAATAAAAGAATTTCACGTACCAAGTATTAAAATGGGATGTTACAAACGTGGTGATTATATTAGCTACTAAATTGATAAATATAAAAAAAAGGTAATGATGATAGCTCATTAGACTATATAAAATGATTGATAGAGTTTATTATTTATTATACTTATATATTTTAAAATAACTAATTGTATTTCTTTTTATTTTATTTTTAATATAATCTATATATCTATATATATAATATATATATATATAATAATATCAAATGTCATCTGTCAACTTCACAATTCACCAGAAAAGATATATACAACTTATTATTATAAAATAAGAAGATAAATACAATTTATTATTTTTAAAAGGATAAATACATTGTTTTATTTTTTTTAATCTATAAATAATAAGACACTAAAAGATAAATACATTGTATTGTTTTTTTAATCTATACATCGACGTATTTTTATGTTTAATATATTTTAATAAATATATAAATACATAAAATAATTTTTATAATTAAACATATAGATAAATAAAGATTAGATAAGATCTAATTTTTTAATATATTGTATGATTCATATTAATTAAACACATAAATCTATATATATGTGAGAAAACATAATTGCACGTCATCTCCATGTTTCACCAAAAAAAGTTAAACACAATTTATCATAAGTAAAAATTTTATGAATGCTAAATAAAGTAATTATTGTTCAATAAATATATACAAATCTATAAACTAATAATTGTGACAAATAACTATATTGTTTTTATATATTTAAAAATATAAACTTATGCATTTTAATTTTACGTTTATACACATTTTAAAAAAAATTCACATAATATGTGATTGGTAAGCTTCTTTATATATATATATATATATATATATATATATATATATATATATATATATATATATATATATATATATATATTGTAACACCCCTCCCGATCCCGGAAATGCCACGTCAATACAATACACAGGTGGCTTATCGCAATAGCTCTATTATGCACACGTCACAGGATAAACTAGAATCCACTATTAATTTAAAACTTTTACATAAACACAATCAACATATAATCCGCTGATTACATAATCCCAAAAGCTGCTAACATAATTAACACTGATTAGATCATTACACAAAACTAACACCAAGCTCCCCAGATGATTCCCGATCCCCGCAATCCCCTGATCAGCAAACCCAGCTACTCATCTCTTCCCCTGATACCCTGAACACGGAAGACTCGAATACGTAAGCTCGAAAGCTCGTGAGTACTCGAGGGTTAGACTCTGCACAGAAACACATAACATGCATACACGTAGCACATACACACAACACAAGCTCAATCTCTGTCCCTGGCAATCAACATCTCAATACAGGTATGAACACATAGCATGCTCATGCCACACAAGTCCTCTGCTCAGAGACATATGAGATCCAATGCTCAATGAGATACTCATCTCAAATGGGGAAACTCTTCCCCTCCTGCACCCTAGCCATACTCATGGCTAACAGGACTCATAGGCTCAGGAGCGACCTGAGAATAAACACAACCATATATATATGGGAACCCTACTCAGGGTTGAACAGAGCTACTCAGCTCCCGCGATAACTCATCGCAATCACGGTATCATGGATCTCATACATAATTTTATATCCACATATAAAGAAAGGAAGGATCATACCTGAGGGGCAACTCGTATTGCCTACCATCTCCACACAGTTCATATATTCACATATGAAGTATGACACAAAATGACCCAAAAGACAACGACCGGTCTTTTTAAAAGATCTCGCGTACTCACCTGATCGATCCACTAATCCCGGAATCTCTGACTCGGCTCGGCTCGCTGACTCGTCCCTGAAATTACACAAATCCCAACTCGTTAACACAAATCCACGAACACCTATCACAAACTCATAATGAGCTTAACTCGAATCCAAAAGCAATCCCCAATTGAATCCCAAAACTCTAACTCGAAAACAACCCCGATAAAGTCCCGAGAACTTGATCAAAACCCGACTCACAATTCCCAAACGAAACCCCGAAGTCCCGATGAAAACCCGCCCCAAAACAATCCCAACAATATCCCGACTCAAAACAGCCCAAACGGGACCCAAATACCCCAAAACCGGCTCCAGACCCTCAAGAACCCAGCCCCACACCCGAAACCGAACCCGGACCCCAAGCCCCGAACTCGCCCGCGCCCAAGCATCCCGGCCGCGCCGCGCATCGCGGTCGCGCCGCCCTCCATCGCGGCCGCGCTTGCTGCTGTCTTCTTCCTTGCCTGCTCGACACCATGGTTGAACCAGGAGGTATCAAATCCTCCAAACTCGATTTCAGCCACATAAACACTCCCCAACTCATACATAACAACCCATTTACCTCCAGAAACCAGTTCCAAAGATTTAACACATCACACATGAAATTTTAACACCACACTTCAAGTTCCTTACCTCTTGGAGACTCAAGAACACAAAGGAGGAGGAGAACACCAAATCCAGCAACTGATTTCTTGAATTGGAATTGGCTTCTTGCTGGATTCACACACCACACACACGCATACACTTAACACACACTTACACCCTTTCTTAATACGGAAGGAAAGCAAAAGAGAAGCACGTACTTATCCCTTTCTATTATCAGCGGGTTCCAACCCATTAACCCGAACCCGATACCCCAATTTCACAATTAATATCCACTTTACCCGATTAATTCCACGAACTCAAATATATAATCAATCCACTAAATTTATGACCCGGAGACACGTAACTCGCAAACCCGACACGTATATATCCACTAATCGGGTTCTCATTGGACCCACGCAATAATAATATATTAATTATCCACTAAAATAAATCCACGCAATTATCACAAAAACGGGATGTTACAAATCCTCCCCTCTTAAAAAGATTCCGTCCCCGGAATCTATCGCAAGTCATTCGCAATACACATCTCTTAAGTCAAATCCCCGAAAATGTTGACTCACACTCTCGATATAATTATCAACACTTTTTGATAAATTCGCATTTGAACTCTGAATGACACAATCATCACTGATACACATCTTTATTTCAACTTTCGAAGTAAGTCAATTCCCTCGAATCTTCAACTCAATTAGACAATCCACTAATAGCTCAATTAAATCCCCTAATTCACCTGTAGGCAACTGATAGATCCTCTATTCACAGAGTCTTCACGTGGCGTTACCTCATAAGCCACTAAATCCACATATGATCTCAATCCATCGATCTTTGCTCGCTTTCTTCACATACTCGCATAGCTCTAGATAGATCATCCACTAACACAATAGACATCTCCATTGAATCACTAAACGCAAACTCATAAACATGGTTAAATTCATAAAGGGATTAAATCCACTCTCAATAGATTAATCCACTATTACAACAGAACTCTCAGCTCTTTTCACCACATCAGATAAACATATCTCATAAAACGCAATATCATAGATATGGATAGCACACACAAGAGCTTAAATCCACTATCAATATGATAATCCACTAGCACATCACGACACATTCGCAATAATCATTCATATAATTCACACAACTCAACATGATTAATCCACTAACATAGCACAATTCTGAACTCAAAGGCTCAACTCACAATAAACCCTTATCTAACACATTGACTCCACATATATACCCCAAACATGGCGACCCCATTCAGCCCATACACACAATCCCGCCCCTCTGTCACTGAATCCCACAATCACAAACACATTCGCAATAATTATTCATATAATTTGATCCACTAACATGACACAATGCCCAATTCCAGAACTCTGATAACCCATCTTACCACGATATATCTCACTCTCACACACATGCCCAGATATAATAATCCCATATAACCCATACACATTCGTCCCGTACCTCTGTCACAGAGTCACATAACCACAGACAAAACGAAGCAGTCACACACAGCAGAACACATACTCTTATCACAGACACAGCCCAATGACCCGTCCTACACTAATACACACTCAAATCAAGCTCAGAGAAACATACCCGGAACCATATCAGTAGCATCTCGAGCTTCCTCTGCAGTCGTCTGAAAGACCCGACCCCGCGCTCGAGAGTCATGACGACCGGATGACGACGGCTCAGCTCTAGCCCCACTGGAACTCGTACCCTGTATCGCTGGCCCCATCTCTGGACAATCTCGTACTCTGTGCCCCGGTCTCCCACAACGGAAGCACAACGGCTCTGGGACTGTACACGTGGCGGCAGCATGCCCACGCTGACCGCATCGATAGCACCTGGGCACGCACGGCCCACTATGGCGACGATTGCATCTCGGGCACTCCCGATCTTCAACCGAACTATCTCCCCTATCGCCCCCATCTCGAGGCCTCTGCCCTACGCTACTCTGGCTCTGCCCTACATATCTCGAACTCTGCCTCTGACTCTGACTATCCGATCTCTGGCTCCGCCCCGGACCACCTGACCTCTGCTCCCTGTCCCTGTCTCTGTCTCTATCCTGATCTCGTCTGTCTCTTGAACTCTGACCCGAATGCCGCTCCCTGGAATCATCTCTTGAATGCCTCCGGTCTCTCGAGGACCGCTCAGGAGTCCTCGCACGTCGACTCTGAAAAGATGGCTCCTCCCTCTGCTTGGCTATCTCCCGCTCCCTTATGCGGACCATCTCTAGTGCTCTGGCAAAAGTAGAAGTCTCGTGCATCCCGACGAATTCTCTGATATCCGCTCGCACGCCATCAATGAACGCATCGGCCTTTCGCTGCTCGGTGGCGATGTGATGGGTAGCAAACTGCGAATACTCATTAAATTGATCCACGTACTGCTGCACTGTCATCTCACCCTGCTGCAGATGCAGGAATCGCCGCTCCATCTCCCGCCTCTCGTCTCTAGGAATGTATTGTAGCTCGAACACAGCCCTGAACTGATCCCACGTCATTGCGTACGCCGCAGAAGGTGTCATAGCTGACTCAATAGATTTCCACCACTGCAGTGCCCCTCCTCTCAACAAATAAGCCGCATATCCCACCATATCTCTCGGCTCCACATGCGCAACTCGAAAGGCAGCCTCTACCTCACGCTCCCATGCCATAGCCATCCCCGGCTCGCCCCCACCTCTAAACTCTGGCGGATTCCCGATCATGAAATCCTTAAACGAACCCCCTCGCTGCGATATAGATGAAGAAGCACCCGTGCCCGTATCCTGACCACCCCCAGCACGTGGTCCCATACCCTGATCCTGTTCCCGCTCTTGCTCTCTCTGTTGCCTGTAAAACTCAGTCAATACCCCCAGAAGCTCTGACTTACGAATGAACTCGTCCCCTTCCGGCTTGCCCGCGCCGGATCCCTCGCCCTGACCTGCCATAATTATCTGCACAAGCCGAAACAATTGAGAATCATAGATAAATCACCCAGCGTTATACACTAAGCCAGGTTAGTTAACTCCACTAATATCAATCGCAATGGATCCCCCATGGATCGAAACAAGGTTTAAGTTAAGCATCCACTAATGATACTCAGACTTCAAACCACAAGCTCTGATACCATGCTGTAACACCCCTCCCGATCCCGGAAATGCCACGTCAATACAATACACAGGTGGCTTATCGCAATAGCTCTATTATGCACACGTCACAGGATAAACTAGAATCCACTATTAATTTAAAACTTTTACATAAACACAATCAACATATAATCCGCTGATTACATAATCCCAAAAGCTGCTAACATAATTAACACTGATTAGATCATTACACAAAACTAACACCAAGCTCCCCAGATGATTCCCGATCCCCGCAATCCCCTGATCAGCAAACCCAGCTACTCATCTCTTCCCCTGATACCCTGAACACGGAAGACTCGAATACGTAAGCTCGAAAGCTCGTGAGTACTCGAGGGTTAGACTCTGCACAGAAACACATAACATGCATACACGTAGCACATACACACAACACAAGCTCAATCTCTGTCCCTGGCAATCAACATCTCAATACAGGTATGAACACATAGCATGCTCATGCCACACAAGTCCCTGCTCAGAGACATATGAGATCCAATGCTCAATGAGATACTCATCTCAAATGGGGAAACTCTTCCCCTCCTGCACCCTAGCCATACTCATGGCTAACAGGACTCATAGGCTCAGGAGCGACCTGAGAATAAACACAACCATATATATATGGGAACCCTACTCAGGGTTGAACAGAGCTACTCAGCTCCCGCGATAACTCATCGCAATCACGGTATCATGGATCTCATACATAATTTTATATCCACATATAAAGAAAGGAAGGATCATACCTGAGGGGCAACTCGTATTGCCTACCATCTCCACACAGTTCATATATTCACATATGAAGTATGACACAAAATGACCCAAAAGACAACGACCGGTCTTTTTAAAAGATCTCGCGTACTCACCTGATCGATCCACTAATCCCGGAATCTCTGACTCGGCTCGGCTCGCTGACTCGTCCCTGAAATTACACAAATCCCAACTCGTTAACACAAATCCACGAACACCTATCACAAACTCATAATGAGCTTAACTCGAATCCAAAAGCAATCCCCAATTGAATCCCAAAACTCTAACTCGAAAACAACCCCGATAAAGTCCCGAGAACTTGATCAAAACCCGACTCACAATTCCCAAACGAAACCCCGAAGTCCCGATGAAAACCCGCCCCAAAACAATCCCAACAATATCCCGACTCAAAACAGCCCAAACGGGACCCAAATACCCCAAAACCGGCTCCAGACCCTCAAGAACCCAGCCCCACACCCGAAACCGAACCCGGACCCCAAGCCCCGAACTCGCCCGCGCCCAAGCATC
The DNA here is from genome assembly GCA_020465985.1 of Centrapalus pauciflorus. Classification (NCBI taxonomy): domain Eukaryota; kingdom Viridiplantae; phylum Streptophyta; class Magnoliopsida; order Asterales; family Asteraceae; genus Centrapalus; species Centrapalus pauciflorus. Next base: position 259,658 of record JAANYP010006093.1, read on the forward strand.
CCGGCCGCGCCGCGCATCGCGGTCGCGCCGCCCTCCATCGCGGCCGCGCTTGCTGCTGTCTTCTTCCTTGCCTGCTCGACACCATGGTTGAACCAGGAGGTATCAAATCCTCCAAACTCGATTTCAGCCACATAAACACTCCCCAACTCATACATAACAACCCATTTACCTCCAGAAACCAGTTCCAAAGATTTAACACATCACACATGAAATTTTAACACCACACTTCAAGTTCCTTACCTCTTGGAGACTCAAGAACACAAAGGAGGAGGAGAACACCAAATCCAGCAACTGATTTCTTGAATTGGAATTGGCTTCTTGCTGGATTCACACACCACACACACGCATACACTTAACACACACTTACACCCTTTCTTAATACGGAAGGAAAGCAAAAGAGAAGCACGTACTTATCCCTTTCTATTATCAGCGGGTTCCAACCCATTAACCCGAACCCGATACCCCAATTTCACAATTAATATCCACTTTACCCGATTAATTCCACGAACTCAAATATATAATCAATCCACTAAATTTATGACCCGGAGACACGTAACTCGCAAACCCGACACGTATATATCCACTAATCGGGTTCTCATTGGACCCACGCAATAATAATATATTAATTATCCACTAAAATAAATCCACGCAATTATCACAAAAACGGGATGTTACATATATATATATCCTTATTATATATAACAAATGATATAATCATATTTGTAAAGTGTCAATATCTTAATACATTGATTTTTGTGTTTATTTGATAAAAAATAATTTATGGTGTATATAAATAAAATCTTAATTTATATCAATTAAAATATACAAATTTATTAATAAAATGTTTTATATAATCATAAAAAATAATAGTTTTCACAAATAATAATATTAATTTTATATATTTATAAACAATTAAATATTACTATGATTTAATTTTCACTTTACATGTATACATACATATATAGGGGTTCAATGCAAAATTCTTATGCATCAAAAAATCTTGGAAAATCAATATGCATCACAAGGAGACCTCAATGCATCATCAGAGTTAATAAGGGTAATATTGAAATTTTAATTCATATATTTAATTATTAAGATTAAATATAAAATAACATAATTTTAGGAATTTCTTGCAACAATGGGATTTCATATTTATGTTGGAGAGTTTACAATCATTTAAAATTTTGAAGAACCCTAAACGACCAATTCGCTCCTCTAACTTTGGCCTCCATCCCACATCCATCTCCGGTCATCTTTTTCTACTTCCTCGGCTACCGTTTGACTTTTTTTTCGGCCTCCGTCACCGTCCGACCTCTGTCACAACCTTCATGTAATGTGTGCATGATACAAAAAAGTGAGAGAGAAAAAGTTTCTACACGAAGATCTCGATTTTCAACATAATGATTTTGGTTTCCTCAAAGCATTTCAATCAAAAAATATCCTTATTATATATAATAAATGATATAATCATAGTTGTAAAGTGTCAATATCTCAATACATTGATTTTTGTGTTTATTTGATATAAAATAATTTATGGTATACATAAATAAAGTCTTAATTTATATCAATTAAAATATACAAATTTATTAATAAAATGTTTTATATAATCATAAAAATAATAGTTTTGACAAATAATAATATTATTTTTATATATTTATAAACAATTAAATATTACTATGATTTAATTTTCACTTTACATGTATACATACATATATAGGGGTTCAATGCAAAACTCTTATGCATCAAAAAATCTTGGAAAATCAATATGCATCACAAGGAGACCTCAATGTATCGTAAGAGGTAATAAGGGTAATATTGAAATTTTAATTCATATATTTAATTATTAAGATTAAATATAAAATAACATAATTTTAAATTATTCTTGCAACAATGGGGATTTCATATTTATGTTGGAGAGTTTACAATCATTTAAAATTTTTTAAAACCCTAAACGACCAATTCCCTCCTCTAACTTTGGCCTCCATCCCACATCCATCTCCGGTCATCTTTTTCTACTTACTCTGCTACCGTTTGACTTTTTTTTTCGGACTTCGCCACCGCCCGACCTCTATCACAACCTTCATGTAATGTGTGCATGTAAAAAAAAACTGAGAGAGAAAAAGTTTCTACACGAATGTCTCGATTTTCAACATAATGATTTTGGTTTCCTCAAAGCATTTCAATCAAAAAATATATTGACGATGCAGCATTGTGAAACACATTATATTGACGATGCAACGGTGATTTTGTTTGCATATAAATGATATTGACAATGCATATGTAAGCGTATTATCAAAGTATAATGAAATTATTGTTTGGTGAATCTGATGCATCATTTTGCATAACAATAATATAAACGATGCATCTGAGATTTTGTTTTACATAATGGTGATTGATGATGCAGTAGTGATTTTGATTTGCATATGATAGATATTTGAAAGAGTGCATCGTGATTTTAGAGTGATGCAGCAGTGATTTTGGTTTGCATGAATTAATATTGAACATGAAGATTTAAAGTCGTTGCATCGTCTTTTTATGGAGTACATCATCATCATTTTGATGGAGTTCATCGTCATTTTTGTGGAGTTTCTTCATCGTTTGTGGTTTAATATTGAACTCGAAGATGACGATGAAGATTTGATGGGACGTATATGCATGTTTTTTAAAAGACATAATGTAGATAGTTTTTAAAACTAGAACTATATATTTATTATGTAATGTTTAAATTTATATATAAAAATAATAAAATTAAAAAGTAGATAAATATTGTGTACCAAAAATATCCTTGTGCGTTTTCTTTTAAATGCACAATGATTCGTTAATCTAAAAATGCATATGCATATAATCCAAGGGCTACGATTGGTTTTCTAAGGTAATCCGATGCATAGAGGTTACATTAAATCCACCCCAATATATATTTATATATGTTAAGGATCCTTTGAGCACCATTTATAAATAAGTACTGGTGAGTACCAGTTGAAATAAACTTTTATGCATAGATCTTTTTAGGGGTAAAGTCATACAATAGTAACCTACTTTTGAAAATTTATCAATATGGTACGCCTACTTTTTTAAATGTCGATATGGTACCTGTACTTCAATTTTTCATACTGATATGACCATATTTTTATAGACCCCTATTTTTCATACAATTAGAACCATGTTTCGTATATAAAAACTGGGCTCTGTTATGTAGAATGATCATATCGATACAGAAAATTGAAGTACACGTACCATATAGAAAATTAAAAAAGTAGACGTACCATATCGATACATTTTCAAAAGTAAGTTGCTATTGTAAGACCTTAACCCATCTTTTTATATATACAAGGTTTGAACAAAATGAAATAATCTTTCACTGTGTTCATTGGATTCATAGGTTTTAATATATATATATATATATATATATATATATATATATATATATATATATATATATATATATATATATATATATATATAGATTATGTGTAATTTTTTACAAGTAGTTTTGTATTATATTCAGTAGTTTTGTATTATATTCTATGTAGATTATCATGTAATCTACGTAGAATATATATAGATTACATGATAATCTACATAAAATATAATACAAAACTACTTGTAAAAAATTACACATAATCTATATAGATTATCATGTATCTACGTAGAATATATGATACTTGACATTCTACACGGCATTCGATGTATATGACATGATAATCTACATAGAATATAATATAATAAACATAACATTCTACATAGATTATGAATAGTAATGCTAATCTACATAAAAAGATATAGATTTATATAACATTTTATATAGACACATAATATTTCTATATAAAATACGTTAATTTTTTAGCAATTAAGTAATTTTATATATAGAAAAAAATATTTTTTTATAAAATCGATTTTTACTATAAAAATCAATTCTAATGAAAGAAAAATAAAATGAAAATGAAAAAAAGTAAGAGAAAGAAAGAGAAAAATCAGATTTTTTTTCCTTCCAAAAATACCATTTTAACACCTTTTCAACATTCTCCACTATCAAAGTTTTAAATAATTACAAAATTGTCATCAGATATATCAACCATTGATTCTATTAATCCAAAGACCATTAAAGGTTCTTATGTTCTCACAATATTTATGGTTCTCAATAGAACACTTCCCTATATATATATATATATATACACACACACACACACACACACACACACATATATATATATATATATATATATATATATATATATATATAGATTCATTAGATTCATTACATTTTAATATTTTTATATATAAAAATTTCATTAGGTTCATTGCATTTACAAGCTTTGTTACATACAAGGTTTATTACATTAATCATATTCAAACTATGTAAATAAGTTGTCTATGACATGAAAATGTTTTAATTGCTGTTGGTATGTTAAATTTTAATTGGTGCTCACGGTGCTTAAATGATACTCATTATACACACGCACATGTAATAAATTTTATCAAAAATTCTCATTTATCATATACATACATACATACATACATACATACATATATACATACATACATACATATATATATATATATATATATATATATATATATATATATATATACAGGTTCAAAAAGGTACCTCTCAAAATCAAGTGCACCCGAAAGGTACCAACCTTAAAAAACTTTTTTTTAATTTTTTTCTCATAACCATGTTTAAATTATGTTATACACATAATATATGAATTTTACATACATTCACACTTTCTGTGTCCTTAAAAATTATGTGAATGCTCAATGCATATTCATGTGAATGGTCATTTCACACCATGTGAATGGTGTGAATGATCATTCATATTATGTTACTAGCCAAACATAGTATAAAGTCAAAACGAAAAAATAACAATTAAAAAGCTAAAAAAAATAAATAATATTAGTTAATAAATGCATAATATTAGGTTTAATCCAAAAATGTATTTACAAATAAAAGTAATACTCAATATTATGTAAAATAATCTACTACCAAATATAAAAAAATTCAAAGATATGTTTTTAATTTTTTAGATATTTCGAATATTCGAAATTTTGAGATTTCAATATCCGAATTCTGAATCCAAAATTTCTAATCATTTTTTTGAATTCTTATTTTGAATTCTCGGATTTGGATTTTATTAAACACTTATAACCTGAGTATCACACGAGTATTATTCTAGTTATAATTAAAAGGGCTAATTTTGAAGAAAAAAAACCTAACATGTTTTTATAATTTTCTTGTTTCTGTTTATCAATGCTATTTTTCATATAAGTTTTCAAGTTAACTTTTTTTCCTTGTTTTGTAAAATTTGACTATTAGATACCGATTATAATTGGTAGATCGAGTTTTCAAAAAACTAAGTAACCATGTTTAATTAGCCAAATGTCAAAAACCTATAAAACAAAATTGGCTTAAAAACTTTTCTATGAAAAATAACATGAAATACATAAATATTAAAAACCTGAAAACATGGCTATTAGTTAAAACTTTTCTAAAATAAGACATAAACATTAAAAACATGTTATCAGTTTTTTTCATAATTAAAAGGGTTTAACATGAAAAAACAAATATGCTTTCACGTTTTTACGGTTTAGTCCCTACGCGTTATTTTTATCAATAAAATCCTTAATTAATATACTTGTTTGTGATTTTAAGAAATTTTTTTATTTTTTTCAAAAGAATTTTCAAGTTTGTGGCTTTTTTGGAGAAAAATAATGAAAACATGTTGATTTTTTGTGGAAAAAGATAGGGTTGATTATGAAAAATCAAAACTTCAAAAACCGGATTAAAAACACTAACTTAAAAACTTTCTTGGGAAAAAATAACCGCAAAAAAAAAACTTCTTCTTGGACAACCTGTTCTGGGATCCTCCTTCCTCATGTGCAGCCCTCACTCTTTTTTCTTTGGCCTTCCAACTGGTGTGTGATGCTTTGGGGGAAGTATTATGGATGGAACAATGCTTCTAGGCCACCTTGACATGTCATTGATGGGGTTAACCTTGTAGCTGTAAACTTTCTTCCATGTATCAACCCAATAGACAGCATGAACCCAACCTTCAGGTGGTGGTACTTGTTCATTGTTGAGGGCCATGTCCCAATTTGTTGCCACTGCATGCTTGCATGGTATGCCATTTAGTTCCCATCTTCTACACGTGCAAACCATTGAATTGACATCAACTACACACTGATCTCCCCAAGGCCCACTCACTTGATATTTCTCTCCCCCATTCCAAAGGACAGTGTACTTGTTTGCTTCCTTTATGTTGGCTGCCAACATTTTGGTTGCATTTGGGGTCAACAGACCATCACATTTGTCAATGTTACCCAAAACAATGACAATCCTCTTCATAATATACTCCCTGATAAATTCCAATGCAGTGATAATGGGTTTGTCCCTTGCATCAACTAGTTGCTTGTTAAAAACTTCACACATGTTGTTCAGCAGGACATCAGAATGGCTTCTTCCTATGATGTTTAACATAATTGCTAATTTTATATCATACATAATCAAACTGAGCAATATAATCTGTTACACAAATTTGATATCAAACCTGTGAAATGACTTCTTGACCAATGTTTTGGTGGTATTTTAGATAACCACAAATGAGCATCTTGATTATGCTGCTTCAGTTCCCCCATAGCTTGATGAAATTCTTGAACAGTGGTTGCAGTAGCACACTTCCATAACATCTTCTTGAAAGCTTCACCTCTCCATCTAAGTTTCATATTCTCATGAATATGTCTCAGACAAAACCTATGTTCTGCACAGGGGAATACCTCTTCCATAGCTTGAACAATACCCTACAAACAATCACATATTAGTGTACTGAGACAATCAAATACATTAGAAAACATAACTTAATGAATTATTAAATCATACCTTCTGTCTATCACTTATGAAAGTAAAGTTACTATTTGCCTGCAGGTCTAAGTCATCTCCAAGACATTGTAGAAACCATGTCCATGAGCTTCTATTTTCAGCCTCTACAATAGCATAGCAAACAGGGTATATCCCATTATTTGGATCTACCCTTACAGCAGTCAAAACTTGTCCAGGGAATGGACCTTTCATAAATGCTCCATCCAACCCCAAGAGATCCCTTCCAATTGCCTTGAAACCCTTCTTTATTCACCCAAACAAACATAAACTCTCATAAAAACCCTGGTTTCAACATCTGGGTTTACCTCTGGTTCAACTTCTCACTTTACAGTAGTTCCAGGATTTGTAGTCATCAACTCTTCCAGGTAATCCCTTAATCTGAGATACTGTTGTGTGTAGTCAGCTTTCAGCTGACCCCTTGCCTTCATCTTAGCCCTAAAAATTTTATGTTTGGATATCCCCAACTCAAGTTTCCTTTGCAATTGATCTTGAAGAGCTTTGGTTGGAATGTTGGGGTTGCCTTCCATGTGCTCCATTACATGCCTGGACAGGATGTCTGCATTGCAAGCAGTAACAGTCCTTGACTGTAGGCAAGTATGTTCATCAACTAAGGTTTTCACAATCTAAGTTTCTGAGTTTTTTTTCTTGGTAACCAGCAGGACCCATGGACATATCCACTCATTCGGGTTAACCCTTTTTCCCTTACCCCCACATTTTTCAAATTTGGTCCTTTATCTTTTCTTGACCCAACACTTTTTTTGTTGTTATTCACACATGCCCCAGTCCCTTTCCCACTACCCAATGCCTCCCCATCTTCAGCATTATCCAGATTCCTTTGGAAATTTGGTGATTTACCCTGACATGTCACCCTAACCCTTTCCTTGTCGTTTTTTATTATTCTTAATTCTCTTCTACTCTCAACAGCAAGTTCATTAACTTGTTCTCTGACTTCAACCTTGTTTGCAAAAGTTTGACCAATGTAGAAACAATTTTTCAAACACTTTTTAGAAGCCTGTTCTTTGTATTTCTTACTCATTTTTTTCACATACTTCCTCCTACTGTCAACACCATCTTCCCCACTACCACTGTCAAACTCTTCATTGTGTCCTACATCAAAATCTTGATTTTCATAATCTCCTAAGTTGATGTCATTCTCATTGTCAACATCAATATCAGTGTGTAAATGGAAATTAGACATATCAACTTCAACATCATCATCCATGTTATCCTCACCAACTAAGAAATCAGTATCATCACTTTCTTCACTAGAATCACTTTCATGACCTTTTTCAACCCCAAGATTTTCATTTTCTGTTTCTACAGACCTCATATTTGCAGTTTCTTCTTCTATCCTACTTTGAGGATCCATGAAAGGGTCAAAGTTAAAGAAAACATCATAGTCTAAAGGAATGCTCTGTTGGGTTGGAAACTCTTGTTCAACATTGGGTTGAATTTGGGGTTGAACATTAGATTCTACAAATTGTGGTTCAATCCCTGGTTCAATCTGAGTTTCAACCTCTGGTTCAATCTGGGGTTCAATCTCTGCTTCAACCTGGGTTTCAACCTCTGGTTCAATCTGGGGTTGATCATTCAAGATAACATTTTGTTGAATCTGGGGTTCATCAGTCCATTCTAACATAAGCCTCTTACTAGAAGAGGCCTGCTCAATTTCCTTTATTACTACCTTTGAAGGTGAGGTGAAGTAAGTGTGCAACTTTGTTGTGTAAAACTCAGTATATACTCTAACTACCTTTTCTACAGCTACATACTTGCCCAACTTCAAAACATCTTGATCATTTCCAAGTGCATGTAACCCAAAGTCCAAATCACCACCAGGTATTTGAAAATGGTAAAACATTCGCATTTCGTTATCATAGCCTAAATCCTCTAAAACATCATCTAACTCCAGCACAAAAAACTTATCAATATCAATTAGGTCAATGTAGTTAATCTTACCATTTAAGTACTTTCTATTAGGAAATTTAGAAAAAACTCCACCATGGTGCATCTCGATGGTGAAGTAATCTGGTTCACCAGCTGCAAAAAAATTAAAAAAACTCCACATTACATCGACATTTGCGTATTTGAGTCGACTATAATCTGTTACACAAGGAACATACCATATTCTTCATTTAGGTCGAACTTTTCACCAGCAACACGAATTTGGTACAGTCTGCTTGCCCTCGTCCTCATCTCGTAACTTCTCTCGCCGGAAAAATAAAACTATCGTCGGAGTCGAAGAGTTCGCTGTTGGGAAGGGAGATCATTAAAGGAGATGGAAAATGACATGTTTGCCCTCGTGTGCCAGGCACGTGATAGGGCTTTAACGGCCACACTGACGGATACCGTCAAAAAGGACCACAGATGCAACTTTTCGAAACATAAACCACCCGATTTGCAACGTTTTTGAGAAAAGGACTATATCTGCAATTTGTGGATCGTTAAAGGACCTTCTATGCAATTACTCTTTTATTAATTTTAAAAATCTAATTAAAACTAGTTAAAAAACAAAAAACATGGTGCAAATATAATAATATTTACAAATTTCGAAATTTTTAGAAATTCGGAAAAGCTTGTGGTGATTGAAAGAGGCAAAATTACAACAAGGGCTTCATTCATTCATTCTTTTTTCCCCTTTTCTCACCACCACTGTCTTCCTCCTCCTCCTTCTTCACTCGCTCCTCCTGACCTCCTCCGTTGAATCGTTTCTTTTTCGGTTTTGTTTCGCCACCCACAAAGTAAATCCATCGATTCAATTATTCGCCCAGCAAATTACCCCTTAAACAAGAAAAAAAGATGAGCTTGGATCCAATTATGCAGCGCGTGAATCGCAACATTGACGAACATATCTCGCAGCTCATGCAGTGCAAACCCTTGTCCGAACAAGAGGTAATTTTACATTTTTAATCTCGTTTTTGTATTATTGATGGGTTCTTTTGGGATATTGATCTAATAATTTGAGACGATTTACAGATTTGATTTGGCCAGATCTGTTAGGGTCAGATCTATTGCAATAAAAGCTTTCTCTTTCTTTTTTATGAATTTTTGGGATATTTGATTGGTAATTATTTAAAGATTACACACACACACACATGCGTTACACACATGCCTTATATTGATGAAGCTGGAAGTATGATGAAAAATTGGTTGCAAGTTTATATCCATCTGTTTAGTTTTGGTGCGGTGAATTTAAATTAAGTTTTCGAAACTTATAGTAAATTATAATTGTATAATATTGCTCTTTTGGATTAAGGTTGGTTGATATGTGTGGTATATGCTCTATGACACACACACCCATATTATATACATATTATACACACACACATAAAATTAAGATTTACTATTGGTTAAAGTTGATTACCTTTGTAGTGAACTAGTGATTCAGTCCCATCTTCACATTTCTCGTTCGTTTGTATCGAACATTGTTCTAGTTTCATAATCTCGATGAATATCTAGAACATTTTAGGGGGTGTATTGATGAATAATTAGAATCATGTAGTAAAATGTCTCTCATTGGAGATTGTAATTGAATGTGCTTCTACTGCCTGAAGTTGTAATAATCATACTTATGGTATCTTTGACGAATTCTGATTGTTTAGGAAGGTAATAAAACGACCAAAAAGATGGGGAAAAGTGGTTACACGAAATTGATTATTTGACATCGGATAATCATAATTCGGAATCACCTTATCCAAAGTAGATACTAATTACTATAACTTTGAGTCACAATGGTCATGTAATGACTCTCAAAATGCAAACTTAAATGGCCACTAACTTCAAACAAAGAATGTTGGACGTTCTAGCCAAGTATGCATAGCATGTCCTTGTCTGAACTCTAAGGTGGCGTTTGGTTCGCAGAATGTTGTAAAAGGAATTTGAATCTGTTAAGGAATTGGAATCTGCAAGGAATTGGAATTGGAATCCAAATCATGTTTGGTTGGCTAAAAATGAAATTGGATTCCAATTTCATATTTCGTTGGGGTAAGATGGGATGAGTGGGTAGATGTGGATAAGTCTCTAAGGTAGGAATAGGATGAGATGGATAGGGTAGGGTGTGGGTGGGATGGGGTGGGTGGGTAGGGTGTATGAGGGATGGGTGGGTGGGGTGAGTGGGTAGAGTTGGATAAGTCTATAAAGTAGGAATAGGATGAGATGGATAAGGTAGGGTAGGGTGGGTGGGGTGGATGATGGATGGGTAGGTATGGTGGGTAGTAGGTAAGAGCAGGTTGGATACCGTAGGTAAGGTAGGTGGGTCGGGTCGGGTGGGTAATGCATCATGGATGAGGGAGGGTAGGTGGGTAGGGGTAGGTATGGTGGGTAATAGGTAAGAGTAGGTTGGATAGGGTAGATAAGGTAGATGGATAGGGTCGGGTTGGTAATGCATCATCGATGAGGGAGGGGTAGGTGGGTGAGGGTAGGTATGGTGGGTAATAGGTAAGAGTAGGTTGGATAACGTAGGTAGGGTTGGAGTAGGTGGGTTAGAGGTGGGTGGGATGGGATGGGGTAGGGTAGGGTAGGGTAGGGGTGGGGTGGGTATGGGTGGGTGGGTACGTAGGTAGGTAGGTAGGGGTAGGTTTGGTGGGTAGTAAGTAAGAGTAGGTTGGATAACGTAGGTAGGGTTGGGGTAAGTGGGTTAGAGGTGGGTGGGAAGGGGTAGGGTGGGTGGGTAGGTAGGGTGGATGGGGTAAGACAGGACATGGTGTAGTGTAGTGTGTTAAACGTAAGGGGTATTTTTGTAATCAACCACTTTCTGTTTTTTAAAAGGAATTGAATTCCATCCATAGTATGAAGGAATGTTATTTTCCTTCATTCATTGGAAAATTTCAATTTTGATGGAATCCAATTCCTTTTTATAGTTAAACCAAACACATGAATTGACTGGAATTGGATTCCTTTCCCCTCCAATTCCCTCGGATTCCAGTGAACCAAACGGCACCTTAAGGTGGTGTTTCCGTGTTTGGTTCGTGGAATGGAATTCGAAGGAATGGGAATTTAAAATTTAGTTATTAGTATAGTTTGGTGGTGAGGACAAAAGATAGCTTTTAGTATTGGTTAAGGATGTCTGTTGGAATCTATTTCATGTATGAGTTGGTATGAATGTCAAATTTCTATAATCAAAGAAATTGATGGCAAATAAATAAGATTTAACTCTTCATCTTTGTTATAAAAAAATCGAAACAAGCTAAATCTGAATTTAAATTTCATCGAATTCCATTCCACGAACCAAACGCCCCCTAAAGCTTTACACAAATTCTCTTTATCGGTTATGGTTTTTGGGGGGTAAAGCTTGTGTTAAATACATAGTGGATGCAATTTTTGTAAGATGAAAACAACACACAATTAAACACTTTAATATTGCTTTTACATGATTTTTTTTCCTTCAAATTTTGGTGTGATCCTGTGGAGCTTGTCTTTTCCCTATTAATGTGACATTCTTTTTGTTAGTTAAGCAAAGGTAAAAAGTGTTTCTTAATGTCGTGCTTTCATGAATGTAGGTTAGGTCATTGTGTGATAAGGCAAAGGAGATCCTGATGCAAGAAAGCAATGTACAGGTATATTCCTATTTGTTCTGCCATGATCGATGTGCATGTACTTCATTGAAATCATTAAGGATGTGTATTATCAATATTCAGATAGAAAAAGTATCGAATTAGACCGGCAGTTTCGGGCTTTCTCTTACTTTCACTTGTTTAATGGAAAGAAATATAATATATGCCTTATGCAGGACTATCTATTATCATATCCAAATATTCTGATACTATCAAGTTTAAGGTTGATGAATTTTGTCTCTAGTTGCACAATATTGTATCTTCACACAAACAGTGATGAATCTCAATCGAATAAATTCGATAACATTTTGCGTACATCTTTTGCAGCCTGTTAAAAGCCCGGTGACCATTTGTGGGGATATTCATGGGCAATTTCACGATCTTGCAGAGCTTTTTCGAATCGGAGGGAAGGTGTGTATTCTTGTTTGCTAATTTATCTCTGTGTCGGCATTTTGTGGTGACGTTTTGATGTAGAAAATGGTGATCATTTTGGTAAACATGGGATCTTGTGTAGTTTTGCTAAACAGATAATTTTCTTTCTTAGAAGCACACTGAAAATGGAAGTTACAGGAGCTATGTATTGATTTGATATTGTAATAAGAATATAGGCAGACATGGAACATGTCCACCTTCTTTGATATGTGTTTCCAACTATATCTTCATTTAGTTTGAGCGAGAAACTAATTATGTTGCTCTTTTGTTGTTCTTTATAGTGCCCAGATACAAACTATTTGTTCATGGGAGATTATGTTGATCGTGGTTATTACTCAGTCGAGACAGTGACTGTAAGTGTTATGCCATCGTCTTTTTTCTTTTTTTGTGATCTTTCTGTTTGAATTTAGGGCATATTGTAGAATGACATAGGTGCTTTTTTCATTTGTCCTGTTTTAGTTACTGTGCACACGTTCGTACCATATAAATCACTATATTTTCAAAATCTATCCCAATTAATTCACTGATGAATTGGATGAGTGGTTTCATCTGTTAAAATCTAACTTGACATCATATGTGTCATATCAACATCAGCATGGCATCTAATTAGATGAAAAAGATATTGTTTTCATATCTATCTTTATAATTAACAAGGATCCAAATTGTAATATTAGTTCACGGTTTTGTAAAGATATGTTTATAAGTTGATAATACAAGTGTAATTCTAAATGTGAAACCAATTAATGGTACTAGCCAGTCTACCTGTGACTTAAGTGAGACAAATTTTGAAAGTACATTGACCTATGTGGTATAAAAAAGTTCAGTGACTAAAATAAGACAAATGAAAAAGTATGTTCCTATTTTACGATATAAACTCTTTAATTAACCATCATCTGACTCTTGAGTATATAACTGATTTCTTCTTAGGCAATTAGATGTATGTAACTATGTATCCCTTTTTCTTAATTTAGCATGTAAGTGTTTTGAAATTGTATTAATTTATATACTTGTCTTGTTATCCTTGCAGCTCTTGGTGGCTCTCAAAGTTCGTTATCCACAACGAATTACCATTCTAAGAGGGAACCATGAAAGTCGGCAGGTATTTTGTGCTGCCGTAGTCTAATTGTTATCCATTTCCTTTAATTGGCTGGTTATAAAAGTTATTTAATTTGAAGTAACGATAGCCGTAACGTTTTTTTGGCAGATCACTCAAGTTTATGGGTTTTATGATGAATGCCTAAGAAAGTGAGTTCATGGCGTTCTTTAATCACATGGTTATGATTATCTCTTTCATAGGTGGTGCCACTAACTAAGTGCCAATTTTGCTCATGTAGGCGAATATAATACTCCCACGTTCCATAAAAATTGCAATATTTGACTCGCACCAAGTTTAATGAACTGTTTGACTATATGTCAATATCCTTCAATACATCGTGTGTGTGTGTGTGTATGATTATAGTCCTCAACATTTGTATGCAATTCTTTTCACTAAGACAGCGATTACCTTTTTGCAGATACGGTAATGCTAACGTGTGGAAGACATTTACGGATCTATTTGACTATTTTCCGTTGACTGCATTGGTTAGTAAGACTAGACTTTTGTTATTTTCTTATATTGCCGTTGCATCTTTTATGCTATGTTCTTGAGTTTGAAGAGAGGAAGAGAAGAAAGTGTAAGTTCGGAGAGAAAACAATGAAAAAAGAAGTGACAAATCTTTTTGTCCTGGTTCATGAGTCGGATATAAAGGAAAAAAAAATTGTTATCCTTCGATTTTTTCTCATATCTTTTGAGTTATAAAAAAAGGGCGATAAAGCTAACATTTTTACAAATTACAATTACACTCGTGTGTAGTTTTCTTATAAGAAAGCTAGGAGAGAAGTAAAAGGATGGTTCCGTCTAGTGCTGTAAATGAATCGAACTTTCAATGAAAGTTGATTGTGAAGTTCATGTATTTATTAAAGAACCGAATATGAACAGAGGTCTCATTTGTTCATTTACATTCGTGAAGGTTCATTTATGATTTTATAATAAACCTATAAAATTTAAAAGTCCTAGAACATATATTTAAAAAAGTATAAAATAATATGATATCTGAAATGATAATGATTAAGGAATGATATATTAAGTTATTTATACAAGTGTGTGAGTAAGTGACTATGAAGAAAAGTATCTAATATCTTTCGTCCAATTGCATTTCGTTGATCGTGTAAATTAAGAAAAGAGAGAAAAAATGTCTCAATAAAACACATTATATATGTATTGGTATGAAAAACAAATGTTTTATTGGTTTTTAAAAAAATTCAACGGTTTGTGTTTGTTTACCGTCTTAACGAACAAACACAAACAAGTTTAATTTATTAATGAAGAAACGTGTACAAGAAAATCTGCTTGTTTCTCACTTATGTCGGTTAATTTGTTAGGTTAAACCTAAATGAACGAACATGAACAAGAAAATCTGTTCGTTTAGGCATACATGTTCGGTGATTTTTTAACATGAGCTTAAATGAACATGAACCACACCCTGTTCGCGTTCGTGCTCGTGCTCGGTTCTATTACAGATCTAGTTCTGTCATTAAAAACTGTACAATGGCCTTCTATGATCTCAATGAAGGTTTGGGAGAGAAGTTATTGTATACAGCCTTTCCCTTCGGTTTTGGAAAGAGGCAGTTTAACGTGAATGCTGAATGACTACAAGCATCTATAACGATGATTTTGTTCAACAACTTTGCGTTTAGATAACGAAAACTAGTCATTTTTCAATTTCAGTTTTCAAGTTATAGTTTTTAGAAAAAAACAAGGGTTCCTATGAAAAGTGAAAACTTGTTTAGATGATGAAGTTTTTGTTTTTAGAAAAGTAAGACGGATGATTATAAAATAAGAAATATAGGATTGGTGATAGAAAAGTAAGAGAGAGAAAGAGAGTATTATAAAGAAATATATGGTAGGTAATAGAAAAGTAAGAGAGAGAATATGAAAAGTGGTATTTTAAAAAGCGAACTGAAAATTTATGAAATTGTTGTTAAGTAAACAAGTTTTCTTTTTTTTTTTTTGAAAAGTGAGATTAAAATTTTGGAAATTTTCGGTAGTTAAACGCATCCTAAAAGTTCCTGTGCTTTTGTTGGATCATTGCATTTGTATCTCTTGGTGCCGACGTTATGTGTTCACTCGCTTTGTTTTTTAGGTCGAATCTGAAATCTTCTGTCTCCATGGTGGATTGTCTCCTTCAATTGAAACGCTCGATAACATAAGAAACTTTGACCGTGTTCAAGAAGTGCCCCATGAGGGGCCCATGTGTGATCTTTTATGGTCTGATCCCGATGACCGTTGCGGTTGGGGTATCTCTCCTCGTGGTGCTGGATATACATTTGGCCAAGTATCTTCTCTACACGACTTTTATTATTTTTTTTGTTGAGTTCCCTTACAGTGTTATTAAACTTCATTTGTTCTATATCGTATCTCAGGACATTTCTGAGCAATTTAATCATACCAACAGCTTAAAGCTCATTGCTCGAGCACACCAGCTGGTTATGGAAGGATTCAACTGGGGTCATGTAAGAACCTTGATTTTGATTTTGATTTTTTTGTTTTTTGTATTTTTGATGGTTTTTAGTCTAATTGAAGCGGTTTTTTTAATACTGACTCTACTCTTTGCTTATAACAGGAACAAAAGGTAGTGACAATCTTTAGCGCACCTAATTATTGTTACCGTTGTGGGAATATGGCTTCAATCCTTGAAGTAGACGATTGCAAGGGTCACACTTTCATTCAGGTCTCTCTCTCTCTCTCTCTCTCTCTATATATATATATATATATATATATATATATATATATATATACTATATAGTATTCTTATTCTATGCACATGTCCATATGATTCAGTTAGCCTTGGTTCTCCGATTCTCTGATCTAATATGGTTCTCCATGGATTTTGAATATATATATATATATATATATATATATATATATATATATATATATATATATATATAGATATAGATATAGGGTTGAGATCCATGGAGTACCGTATTAGACTGGGGAACCGGAGTGCCATATTAAATAAACATGTTCATTACGATGAAATGTTAAGGTTGCGTTTAGTTCACGAAAACTAGTCATTTTTCAATTTCAGTTTTCAAATTATAGTTTTTAGAAAAAAACAAGGGTTTCTATGAAAAGTGAAAACTTGTTTAGATGATGAAATTTTTGTTTTAAGAAAAATAAGATAGATGATTATAAAATTAAGAAAATAGGTTAGGTGATAGAAAAGTAAGAGTGAGAAAGAGAGTATTATAAAGAAATATAGGGTAGGTTAGAAAAGTAAGAGAGAGAATATGAAAATTGTTATTTTAAAAAGTGGAATGAAAATTTATGAAATTGTTGTAAAGTAAACAAGTTTTCATTTTTATTGAAAAATAAAATGAAAATTTTGGAAATTTTCGGTAACTAAAGGCACCCTAAATTTCATGCAAAAGTGAAAATATTCATATGTTCATTATGATAAAATGTTAAATTTCATGCAAAAGTAAAAATATTCATATGTTCAAAATTGCATTATGATTAACTAGTTCACGTCATTAATTGTTGTGAGAAAGGTGAGAGACAAATCTGATCAGGATCCTGTAGGAAATTAAATTTTGTGAGAAAGGTGAGAAAGATTTCTGGTCATAGGTAATCAATCTTATTAGATAATCCTGGGCCAGGCCCCACCAGAATTAAAAATTCTAGGCCTAAAATTTGGGCCAGAATTAGTTTCTTATATTTCTAACAATGTTTAATTTCATATACGATTCTAATCCTACACACACACACACACACACCTGTGTTTTAAAAAGCGCGCCTCAGGCTCAGCGAGGCGCGAGGCTCATTGAGGCTCGAAGCCCTGCGCAACACAGGCTGTTGCGAGCGCCTCCTTGTCGTTTCATTAAATTTGGCCCAGAAAAGATGAAAATGAGTCCCTCCTTGATTAATTGTTAAAGTAATTCAAATTTGTAATAAAGACTATATTTTCTGTATTTTGGTATTTACATTTTCAGTTGTTAAAGTAGTATTAATGTGTTATTATATACGAATTATGAAACAAAAACAAGTGCGCCTCACGCCTCGGGCTCCAGAACCTTTTTGCAACGGTGCTCCTCGCGCTTTTTAAAACCAAGACACACACACACACACACACATAGGCATTGCATAAACAGTTATGTTTTGAAACTGGTACTTGCATGAAACACGCTTTAGTGGTTAAGAACTAAAGAAGTTTTCGATTGCAGTTTGAACCAGCTCCAAGGAGGGGTGAACCAGATGTGACCCGTAGGACACCGGATTATTTTCTATGATGCTAGTCTCGACAAACCGACACGTGCCACCACTGCTGGGAAATAAGCAGGTTGAAAGGGCATAGTTGAACCTTGAATGTTCTACATTTACTGGACCACGAGGCAACGATCCACCACAAAAAACACACCACCATCCACCACCTCTGTTAATTGCAGCTTTCATCGTCTTCTGCTGTTCCATCGTTTTTTCTTTATCGGTTTTTTTGTTTGTAGAGGAAAGACGACGTCTAAATGTCCGTCATTTTGATTCGTGTCTTTTCTTTTTTCGTGTTCTATTTTCCACTTCTATTGCTGTTATAATTCTTTTTGACACTAGCTACTAAGAATACTTGCTATTAATTTGTTCTCAAGGTTCGTTGGAAAATCGGTTAGCGACTCCTCTGTCATCTTTGATCGTTTTAGCTACGAAAAACACACCACCCGTTTACGAAATCAATAAAGACTTTCTTTTGTAGTTTCTTTAACTGTATGTACAAAGTGTTTGTGCCAAAATGAATTGCACAGAAACTGTTTGATTTATATCGATCTTGCAATCCTGAAATCTAATCGAGGGCAAAACTGGGCATCGATATAGACTTGGTGTATGATAACGGTAACATGAGAAGTTTCTTAGTTCTACCAACGTAAGCTCTCTTCGTTAAGTTATCGAAATCGTTCTCTTCGATTGCATCCAAGATCTTTCGGTACAACAGCAGCGATGACCAGACCTGAAATCACAGAACCCAGATTGAAAAATTTGATTTTTTGGGGTAAAAAGAAGGGAAAATGACATCAAATAGCTCTGAACTTTCAACTTTGTACACATATATGTAGTGAACTTCTTTTTTTTTTTTGCACATTTGGTAGTCAAAGTTTCAAAATTATTCCAATTTGGTAGTTGGCGTACCTGTTAACCGGTTGCTTCCGGTTTTGATGCCTACGTGGGCAATTTTTTAATGACGTGACTACCCGTTTTTATATTATACCCGGTTTTATCTATGTGGCAAGCCAGTTTTTTAAAATAACCCGGTTTATTACCCGGTTATAAACCCGGTTCTTACAAGTTGGATCGATCGTATGAAAAATGAACCGGGTTTATAACGGGTGATTTTAAAAAACGGGTTGCCACATAGATAACCAGGTATAATATAAAAAACGGGTAGCCACGTCATTAAAAAATTGTCCACATAGGCGTCGAAACCGGAAGCAACCGGTTAACATGTACGCCAACTACCAAATTGGAACAAATTTGAAACTTTGACTACCAAATGTGCACAAAAAAAGTTCACTACATAAATGTGTACAAAGTCGAAAGTTCA
This sequence comes from Centrapalus pauciflorus, assembly GCA_020465985.1. Classification (NCBI taxonomy): domain Eukaryota; kingdom Viridiplantae; phylum Streptophyta; class Magnoliopsida; order Asterales; family Asteraceae; genus Centrapalus; species Centrapalus pauciflorus. The sequence continues at coordinate 279,145 of JAANYP010006093.1, forward strand.
GAGCTATTTAATGTCATTTTCCCTAAAAAGAAGGTAGTTTTGGACTTTCTCGCATACCGGCCAACGACTATCTTTATCAAGCTTACAAGCTCCTTCCTCGGCTTGGTTGAAGTAAAACCTAGCCCGTCTAATCTGCCCTTTCATGAATTCTCTCCAGTTATCGGTAACCCTTCTCGAGTAAATGTCCTCGTCGCATAGCCCAAATTGCGATAGCTCGTCTTGAGGAAGGTAAATTCTTCCTCTTAACGCGCTGAATAAACCGGATGCATTCATGTAAGATGATTAATAAAGTTAAGTGATTATTAAGGTTGGTTGTCGATGATCGATTAGGGGGGAAAACACTTACTCTTCTCCTACATCTCTAAGGATATTCGTCAGCTGATTCCCGATGCCAAGACTGAGTGCGGAATTATAGATACTCGATGCATACGATGATGATTCCGGAGAGATACCCATGACTGGAACACTCATCAGACCAACTGTTCCGGCAACATAGTAGCAATATAAGTAAAGTTCTTGGAAATTTTCGTATCGACTTTTCTTGGTGTCCATTCTCATGCCTTCAATCATGTCCCTGAATGGCTGAAAACCGAAAACAGTACTAAATTAGTATGAATCTATGAATCGTATGAACTTAAAACGGAGTCTGATTATTATATACTCCCTCTGTACCAAAATAATTGTCCACTTTTGACTTTTAAAGTTTTTCTTTTTCAACTTTAACCTCAAATATATTTGTTTGTTTTATATAATACTTGATGAAAATCATACCCAATGGAAATACCTTTAAAACCAAATCATTTCATATATTTTGCATCACATATTATATAACACAAAGAAACATATTTAATGTCAAAGTTGAGAAAGAAATACTTCAAAAGTCAAAAGTGGACATTTATTTTGGGACGGAGGGAGTAGTAAATTAGATAGTATCGGTAGGGTCTTGGACAACTTACCTTAATGTCTATCGGGAAACTGTGAACGGTGTTGGTGAGTGCAGCGTCAAGCATGTCGAAGGGCCGACCATTGAAAAGATCTTCAAGTCTCTCTTCCCATCTGTCGAGAACTGCAGCGCTCATGTGGATCGCGTTAGGGCCATCAACGAGTTCATCTGTTCTCCTACACCAAACTGCAAATCAAGTTATGTTTTTGATCTTCTAAGAAGGGTTAATGTCTTACAATAGCAACCTACTTTTGAAAATGTACCGATATGGTACGTCTACTTTTTTAATTGTCTATATGGTACGTGTACTTCATTTTTTTGTATCGATATGGTCATTCTCCATAATAGAGCCCGGTTTTTACATACGAAACAGAGTTCTAATGGTATGAAAAACAGGGGTCTATTACAAATATGGTCATAAGCTATGAAAAATTGAAGTACAGGTACCATGTCGACATTTAAAAAAGTAGACGTACCATATTGATAAATTTTTAAAAGTAGGTTACTATTGTATGACTTTACCCATTCTAATAACACACCAACATGAGAAAGATTTTATGAAAATTAAAAAACTAAATTCTTCATGCATGCACTTAATTACCATATATAGCCCATATTGCTTTCTGTCTTTCTTCAGTCATAAGTCTGGTTCCTGTCAAATTTCAAAAAAATAGAAAACAAGAAAGAAAGAAGGAAATACTTATCAGCAAATCTACAAAACTTTCCATTTTTAGGAACCATTAAAAGGCAAATTAATCAAAGAGTTTGAACCTAGATAGAAAGTCTTGGCATATTCTGCACAAATATCTCTGCACCGATCATACGCCTCGTGAAGAAACTCAGGATGGAACTCGGGTTTTCTGCAAACGGGATCATGATGATCGCTGTGTCGTGTTTGCAGTTGTCGTTTAACGATCTCTCTAACGTGTAGATCAGTGTGAGGAATGCCTTTTATCGATAATTCAGGCAAAGTTGGTCTCTTTGGTGCTACAACTCTTGCTGTTATTGTGAAATCTTGATCCAAGTTTCTGCCATTGTTGATCACTGATCCTACTGTACAAACCTTACCCAATATAGAAACTCCAAATGACATTTGGAAATCTTAATGAAAACCCTAATTTTCTTTTTCACTATCTTTAAAAAAAATTCTATCTTTTTTTCAAGAAATGGCTTTGAAACCCTCTTATGATCAATACACTAAATATATAGCATATCATGTATATAGAACTTATCACCTTTTATTGAACTCTTCAAACCCTACAAATTTTTTTAAAAAAATGATGTGGGTCCAGGATTTAAGTTCAAGAACTGAAGGTTCGATTACGTCTATCGATCTGGACCACTGTAGTCTCGATCGCTTTCAAATATACTTAACGGGTTAGGAGATGCCGGCAATGACTAGTACGTGTTGATGACAAAATGGATCAACTAGCTAGATGATATCGACACCGAAATAATCGAAATATTGGATTAATTCATATATAAATATTAGTTTATTGGATTAATGATGCATTATACAAAATTCACCTTTTAAGTAATTGTATTACATCACCAATTAGTTTATAGTTTAAGTTTTTGGCTTTATCGTATTAAGGAAACATGTCTTTATATGAAACCGAATTAAGTATCTTGGAACCTTTGATTCCTCTTGTTTCCTTTGGGTGCTTTTATCATTGGTTTTGTCATCATTCAATCCTCATGCTAATGATATATATATATATATATATATATATATATATATATATATATATAGGGAGGTTCAATGGAAAACCACCATGCACCGGAAAACTTGTGAAAACCGCAATGCACCACCACAAATGCATCAAATTCCCCGCGTGATGCATCAAAATCTCGCGTGATGAATCAAATTTCCCGCGTGATGCATCAAAATCTTGCGTGATGCATCACCTTATTTACGATCATGCCACCACGTTTTTCATGAAATGCACCAAATCGGACGGTATGTGTAGGTTTCCATAGTTTTCACGTGCATAGTGGTTTTCCATTGAACCCACCCCTATATATATATATATATATATATATATATATATATATATATATATATATATATATATATATATATATATATATATATATATATATATATATATATTGAGGTTCAATTGAGAACTTTTATGCACCGAAGCACCTCTAGGAACTTTTGTACACCAAAGAATCAAATAAGGGTGCACTAAGGGTATTCCTGGAATATTGAATGTGTAAAATTAAATATATGAAATTAATTATAATAGGTAAATTAGAATTAAATAAGGAATAAATATTCAAAAAAAGTAATCACCTCCTCGTATCTCTCTCTTTCTTTATTTCTCACACACACTCTCTCTTTCTTTATCTAATGGATGATATAGGTACTTTTGTACCTCGATGCACAAAAGTTCTCAATTCTTTAATCTAATGGATGATATAGGTACTTTTCGAAAAAAAATATCATTACTGTTCTCATTAAATCAACCAACTTTTGACTACTAATTTTGACTATTATTTTGGTTCTGTTAATTTTGAATGTATATGCAGTGTTGCATCGACGTTGGATATATGACATCAAGTGTTCATTCGACATTGAATTATATCGGTCATGCTACATTGCATCGTGGTCTGGGTAATTTTTTTTACGAAAAATAGACACGTAAAATTTTTTCGAAAAAAATGTCATTACTGTTCTTATTAAATCAACCAACTTTTGACTACTAATTTTGACCATTATTTTGGTTCTGTTAATTTTGAATGTACATGCAGTGTTGCATCGACGTTGAATTATATCGGTCATGCTACATTGCATCGTGGTCTGGGTATTTTTTTTAATGAAAAATAAACGCGTAAAATTTTTTCGAAAAAAATATGTCATTACTGTTCCCATTAAATCAACCAACTTTTGACTACTAATTTTGACCATTATTTTGGTTCTGTTAATTTTGAATGTACATGCAGTGTTGCATCGACGTTGAATATACGATATCAAGTGTTCATTCGACATTGAATGATACCCGCCATGCTACATTGCATCGTGGTCTGAGTAATTTTTTTTTTTACGAAAAAAATATATCATGACCGGTCACGTTTTAAAGAGTATAAAATTCTCGTTTTTATGGTATAATTTTTTTGATTTAACAATTAATCATATTAATGTTATTTTAATTTAAAGAAAAAAGATATTTATTTTACTAATGCCAATCTTTTTGCTATTTCCAATCTATTCCTTTTTATCCAGAATTAAATAATCACTAATGCCAATTTTTTTTCACTAATTCCAAACTTTATGGTTTTAATCAAGACCATTAGATTAATCTAATCTATGGACGATATTGGTTCTACGGTTCTACACTAAATTTAGGTTCTGCAATGATCCCATATCTCTCTCTCTCTCTCTCTCTATATATATATATATATATATATATATATATATATAATCTTATGCATCTTGTTGTAAAAACTACTATGAATCTTTTGAATATTCTGAATCTTGTTGTAGACACTTCTATGAACCTTTTGAATCATATAAATCATGTTATAAACACTTGTTGATATATATAAATGATTATATGTATTTTTTTATTTGTTCACAACGATAATTTGTTCACAATGGATCTCATCCCTATATATATATATGTATATGTATATGTATGTATGTATGGATCGGGTGAGTAGATTTTATGGTGAGAAAAAAAGAGAACGTGTCAATAATTACTAAAATTAAATAAAGAGTAAAGGACATTTTTGGTCCTTGTGGTTTGATGGTTTACCCGGATTCAGTCACTTAACCATAATAAGGTCAAATTTCATCCCTATTTTGCTAATTTTGTGCCATTTTAGTCCCTCGTTCGTTAACCTTAACGACACAACCGTTAAATTTGTAAGAATGACATTTTTACCCTTCATTGATACGCTTTTAGTCCCTATGGTTTTATTATTTACCCATTTATAGTCCAACATTTATTTTATTTTATTTTATGTTTATAATTATATTATTTATAGATATACTTAATTTATTATAAACACACTTATTTTATTTATAAATATACTTATATTTTAATATTTTATTTACATTTACTATTGTTCGTATTTTATTTAAAATTTAAAATTTAGATTTTATTTTAATTAAAATTATATATTTTCTTTACTAATTTATTTAAAGTTCATCTTCTTTATTAATTTTAATTTTTATAGTATTATTGTTGACATTTATATATGTAAATTTGTAAATTGTGTTTAAGTAGATATAATATCGTCGGTATTTTATCTCTCCAAAGTCACGATTTCTTCAAATATCATCCAACCTAATCAATTATCGACACATAAATTATATACATATGTGAATATACTTGAAGAAATAATGACATTGGAAGATACTTGAAAATATTATACAAACACACACACACACACACACACACACACACACACACACACACACACACACACACACACACATATATATATATATATATATATATATATATATATATATATATATATATATATATATATATATATATATATATAGAATATGGTTCGAGGGAGTACCACTACTTATACAGCGCACCAGAAGCTACAACCTTTAAAAAACTTTTTTTTTAATTTTTTATTTCATAAACATGTTTTAATTAACATTATGAAGATTATATGTAAATTTCGCATACATTCACATCTTCTAGCTCCTAAAAAATGATGTGAACGCACACTTACATAATTTTGCATATATGTGGTGCGTGATTTCATGCACTTAGAGTGTTCGAATTTGCGTGAAATTCACATATTATTTGTGTAATGTTAATTAAAACATGTTTGTGAAAAAAAATTTCACAAAAAATAATTTTATGAGTGATAACTTCGTGTGCGCTTTGTGTAGTAGGTGGTGCTCACTTGAACACATACACACACACACATATATATATATATATATATATATATATATATATATATATATATATATATATATATATATATATGTATGTATGTATGTATGTATGTATGTATGTATGTATGTCCAAGACATAAATTATATAATATACACATAAACATTATGTGTATTAAATTATATACACATAAATTATATACATTCATACATATATATATACACAACACATATAATATAATTATGTGTTGATAATTGATTAGGTTGGAAGATACTTGAAAAAATAGTGACTTTGGAGAGGAAAAATATCGACGATATTATATTTACTTAAACACAACTAACAAAATTACGTATATAAATGTCAACAATAATATTATAAAAATTAAAATTAATAAAGAAGATGAATTTTAAATAAATTAGTAAAGAAATATATATTTAAATTAAAATAAAAGTTAAATTTTAAATAAAAAATGAACAATAGTAAATGTAAATAAAATTTTAAAACATAACTATATTTATAAATAAAATAAGTGTGTTTATAATGAATTAAGTATATCTATAAATAATATAATTATAAAAATAAAATAAAATAAAATAAATGTTGGACTATAAATGGGTAAATAATAAAACCATAGAGACTAAAAGCGTCTCAATGAAAATGGTAAAACTGTCATTCTTACAAATTTAACGGTTGTGTCGTTAAGTTTAACGGATGAGGGACTAAAAGGGCACAAAATTAGCAAAATAGGGATGAAATTTGACCTTATTATGGTTAAAGGACTGAATCCGGGTAAACCATCAAACCACAAGAACCAAAAATGTCCTTTACTCTTAAATAAAAGACTATTTAATTAATCTATGACCAAATTAGTCCAAAAAATTACCTCTCTCGTCTCTCCTTGCAACTTTCTATTTCTCCTTCCTAAATTTATTACAATTATTAACGTCATCGATACAACATCGTTGGTATAGCATTACATCACTGATACAACAACATCGATACATCACCACAACCGATACAACCACTATAAAACATCGATACATCAGCAGAAAAAGGGTTGTTGCCCTGTTAACACAAGAGACACAACATCTGAGTATGTTGATACAATAAATCAAAAATACTAGTAGACTAAAATAGTATCGATATCAATTTATTTATTAATATCAATAAACATAAAACTGATTTTGCATATTGATTTTCAATATGTCCATTGATACTACAAGAATATGATATGATTCAACACTTATAATTACATTGGTATCTAGACTAACAAACTTTCCAAGCATTTCTATTTCATGATCTAGAGTTCATAAGTAATAAGTATTAGTGTTTATATACTAGAATGATAATCAATGTCGTCTTCATCGCAATGCATATTTTCATTTCTGTCGTTACCAGCTGCTACATCATTAAGATGATCTGTATTTGATGCATCGTCGTCGCTTTGCTTACTAAATTTGTATCATCGTCCCAGTATCATCATCAAGATCATTTGGATTGTCGTTTATATCGTCAATAACATCATTTAGATTGATGTTTGATACCGATACCATTTGTGTATGATTAGTTCCGGTAACAAGGATTTGATTAAACCATAGCCATTGATGATTGAAATGGTAGATACTTAATTTCGTAAAATAAAGGGCAGAATATTTGCCATAAATATTGTTACGTGATTATAGTAATTGATAATATCAAGAGGGAGGTTCAATGGAAAACCAACATGCATCGGAAAACTTTGGAAAACCTCAATGCACCACCACAAATGCATCACAATTTCCGCGTGATGCACCAAATTTCCCGCGTGATGCACCAAAATTCACGCGTGATGCACAATTCGCGGATGCACCAAATTCTCGCGTGATGCATCACCTGATCCAATGGCTATAAAGTGGTTCCCGGGTTTTCCAATGCATATAGGTTTTCTATTGAACCCACCCCGTAATATCAAATTGGCAAATAGAAGTTGTCGTAAGTATCTAACTTCAGTAAACATTTATGTTGAAACATTTTTAATCAATGACTAATATACCCATGAGTATATTTTAGAAAGGAATACCACGTAACATAATGTGATTGTTTTTCTTATTTTCTCACTTTAAGTCCTTTCTCATCCAATCCTAAATCTATCTACCTATGTATATATATCCCAAAAAATCTATCTATCTAAATCTATATTTATCTATACTATTAAAAGAGTAACTATACTCATTTCTGGTGTAGCCACATGTCGTCACCATGAATCGACACGTGGCCGTTATATATTTTAAAAATAATAAAGAAATTTAAATCAAATCTATCCAAATCTAATATAATCCACTTTTAAATTCAAATTAAATCAAATCAAACAAATTCTAATACTCTACTAACTTATTAATTAAATCTATCTAAATCTAATATCCTCCACTTTTAAATTCAAATCAAATCAAATCAAACAAAATCTAATAATCTACTAACTTATTAATTATAAGATAATATAATAAAAGTTTAAAAAAAATATATAAGAAAATAATTACTCTTCATATATTTAAAAATATACAAAATTAATAGGTCATAATAAATAATAATATCACCTTATATACTTTTGTTTAAAAAATAATATTTATATTTTTATCTTTTTATTTATTATATTTTATATATATTAAAAATATCCGCGTAATACGCGGGTAATAAACTAGTCTATTAATAAAAGAAAATGATTCATGCCACGTGTCGCTTCCTCGTGACATCTGAATATCATTTTCCACATATTTCCTTACCATAATTATCTGTTTTAATAACTAACTTTTTATATTTAAAAAATCATTATGTATCTCTCTAATTAATTTTATATATTTATGTTTCCATATTAATTAAAATTTCTAATTAATATATAAATCTCTCTCCTAACTAATAATTCATGTAGAATTTTAAAAACAATATTAACATTTATCATAAATTTAAAATTTTTTATTTACCTAACAAAAAGTAATTAAATTATTCTAATATTTACCATATTAAATAATAACTACTAATTTTCTTAGTATTTAGAAAAGCTATAAAATAAATCATAATTATGTATTCTAATTTCATTTTTAAATTTTTTTTCATATAAGTAATGTCTCTAATTAGTACATTGATATCACTTTATAAGTCACACACCAATTAAAAATATCATCGTCAATTTATCTCATTAAAGTTTTATTTATCAAATTATCAACAATAATAATTTATCTCCTTCCTAAATTTATTACAATTATTAACATCATCGATACAACATCATTGGTATATCATTACATCACTGATACAACAACATCGATAGATCACCACAACCGATACAACCACAATAACATATCGATACATCAGTAGAAAAAGCGTTGTTGCACTGTTAACACAAGAGACACAAAATCTGAGTATGTTGATACAATAAATCAAAAATACTAGTAGACTAAAATAGTATCGATATCAATTTATTTATTAATATCAATAAACATAAAATTGATTTTGCATATTGATTTTCAATATGCTATGATATGATTCAACACTTATAATTACATTGGTATCTAGACTAACAAACTTTCCAAGCATTTCTATTTCATGATCTAGAGTTCATAAGTAATAAGTATTAATGTTTACTTACTAGAATGATAATCAATGTCGTCTTCATCGTAATGCATATTTTCATTTCTATCGTTACCATTTGCTACATCATTAAGATGATCTGTATTTGATGCATCATCGTCACTTTGCTTACTACATTTGTAACACTGTCCCATTATCATCATCAACATCATTTGGATTGTCATTTGCATCGTCAATTACATCATTTAGATTGATGTTTGATACCGATGCATTTGTGTGTGATTACTTACAGTAACAAAGTTTGAGTAAACTGTAGTCATTGATGATTGAAAGTAGATACTTGATTTAAAAAAAAAAGGGTAGAATATTTGCCATAAATATTGTTACTTGATTATAGGAATGATATTGTTGGGTAATTGATAATAACAAATTGGCAAAAGAAGTTGAGTAATTATCTAATTTCAGTTACCAGTTATGTTGAAAACATTTTTAATCAATGACTAATATACCCATGAGTATATTTTAGAAAGGAATACCACATGACATAATGTGATTGCTTCTCTTCTTTCCTCACTTTAAGCACCTTCTCACCCGATCTTATATATATAGATTTGGGTTCAAGTGAGTACCATTAGTTTTGCGGAGTACCGGAGGTACCTCGCTTAAAACCATTTTTTTTATTTTTATAATCATGTTTAAATTAATAATATAAGACTACTTGTAAAAAATCACACATAAACACACACTTTAACTATGTGAAACGTGCATGTTCACATGAACTGCACTGTTGTGAACGTATGTTCACATAAATTTTTTCACTTTCACATGACTTTTAAGAGGCTAAAAAGTGTGAATATGTGTAATTCTTTTACAAATAAGCTTATATTATTTGTATTTATATGAATATTAATTTTTTTAAAAAAATTTTCGGAGCATGTTCACATCTAAAACCCGTGTGTTCACAGGTACTCATGGTGCTCTGCATTTTTTAGGTACTTACACGAACCATATTCTATATATATAAAAAAATATTATATATCCCAAAAAATATTACACGAACCCGTGTGTTCACAGGTACTCGTGTGTTCGTAGGCCGTCGTCGATAAGTAATCAGTGACCACCAGAATTTTGCCGAAAAAGTAAATTCCAACAAAAAAACACAGATCCGAACAAAAAAAATCAACAAGAAAGTGAATTTGAATAATAAAATACGGACAAATGAGTTCGCTAGAAAGAAGGTTCTTCGGAGACGAATGGTTGGTTAGCAGATTGCAATCGGTTCATCAGGTTTCAAGTCTTTTTTTGTGCAATGAAAAATGATTAGAGATTTTAATCACAAAAATGGTCCAATTTACAGGATTTTTGCTCAAATATCCCAAGATAAAATAAAATAAAAAAGCAATGTTCTAAACACCAACCAACACACTTGTTTTATAATTAACATGAAAGATATAAATCACATAAGTTGACTACCATAGCACGGTTGGATGACAGATTCAAGAAAACGAATATACATAGAATTTCGTACATATCATTGGTTTTATATTTAATTATTCATTTTATTTATGGTTTTGGGACAATATCTTGAAACAATCGAATTATATTCGAATACAAATGAGATCTCTCTTTTGTTCTTATTATTGGTGACTTCTAAATTCTAAGTTTGTGATTTACTAACGATATGAAAATTATGTTCTTAACTGTACTTGTTCATATACCTATTTTAACGTTTTAGATTAGATTCTTTGATTAAAACAAGATTATAAACTATTTTTTAATTAACTAACGACTATGTTGTAAATTTGAATATTAATGACTTTTAAAGGAAATATGTTATAAAAGTTATAAAAAAAATAACAATATATTTTATTCTATTTTTTGCCTATATTAACAACATATTTTTATATTTTTAGCATTAATAGCAACATGACAATTATCAAACATAACATGCTTTTATCATACAATATTTTTATGCCGAAAAATGTATTGTTATTATTGATAAACAACGATAATAAATTATTGAATGCGTTCAAAAGAACTCAAATATTCTTGTTAGACACATTATTCGTGTTAATATTGAAAAAAACCTATTATTATTTCATATATTAAAGATGAAGTTCCTAAACTTTTTTGTTTTACTGGCTAATCATGTAGCTGATATAAATATATAATTTAAATAAGACAAAAATTTATGTAACTGAAGAACTGAAAAAAATGTTAAAGACTTGATCGTGAAAACGAGAAAAATTTGTGAGGGTTATTTTAAATCAAGCCTAGATAAATTATAATTTATAAGGGTTTATTATGAAAAATAATCAACATGTTTTTTTTTTTTTTTTTTTGCGTTTTAGTTTATCCATATTATTTTTTTTTCCATAAAAGTCCTCAAGTTATTCTTTTCTTTTTGGTTTAGTGAAATTTAGACATTAGAACCCGGTTTTTCAGTTTTTTAAAACCCGGTTCACAAATTATACCGGGGTATAATGTCTAAATTTCACTAAACCAAAAAGAAAAGAATGATTTGAGGTTTTTTTATGGAAAAATATAACATGGAGGGACGAAAACGCAAAGAAACATGAAAACGTGTTGGTTTTTTTCGTAATAAACCCTTACGGTGTGTTTGGTTCGCGGATTTCCTGGGATTCACTGGGATTTGCATTTAAAATCATGTGTTTTTTTCACAGATTTTGATAAGGATTTAAAATCTCAGGATATCTTAAATCCCTCCCTTCTTTGTTATTTAAAATCTCAGGTTCTTCCCTAGGATTTTAAATCTCAGTTACATTGCATTTTTCAGATAAACAATTTTTTTCTATAAGATAATGCAAATTCTTTGACAAAATCCTGACAAAATGGAAATCTCAGAGAAAAAAATCTGCGAACCAAACGCCCTCTTGTAATAAACACATCAAACAAAGATATAAAGTTTAAATATTTGGTTCATAGTTCGATACCAAAAAACATAGGATTCTTATCTCCTAGTTTGTGGTCTATATTCCATTTTTTGGACATTTTAAACAGAGACAATAGTCATACATTATTTACTATTTATGTTGTTGGATAGACAGACAACCAAGCGTTTGTAGTCCAACGGTTAGGATAATTGCCTTCCAAGCAATAGACCCGGGTTCGACTCCCGGCAAACGCAACTTTTTTTTTTTTTTCTCAAAGGTGTTGGTCATGAAACCAATGAATCAGAACCAGTATAAAACAACATGGTTTTGGTTTTTCAATTTTCCAGTCTGGTTTAATAATTTTCTTATCGTAAAAAAATCAGAAAAAACTAATACCATTTTTGGACCATTACATGTCGCTTTCGGCCTAGGTATAAACTTACCGTGTCAAAGACGAAGAACAACCTTATATATGTATCATCACTCGCCATCAAAACATACCACGACACTTCGTCCACATCCCTCGAAAACAAGAATAAAACAACCATTGCCGGCTTTTACCGCTTCAATACCATCCAATTTTCTTTTTTTAACCCTAAAACACAAATATGCAATCAAGGTGGACTTATGTTGATGTTGTTATCACTAAACAGTACTTAAAAGCATTTGATCGATTCCAAATAAACGAACCTCATAAGACCCAACAATCAACATATCGACGTTGATTTACCAGTATATTCGACGTTAGATTGCTACAAACCCACAAGGTTTCCAGTGAGATATTGTTCGTTTTGACACCTTTGTGGCTTTGTCTCGTGATTTTGTTATTGATCCAGGCTCATAACACCTACCGAAACGGATGATAGGATTCTAAACGTACACCTTCCATTTTGCTAAGTACGCATGTCCCTCTGATTGTATGAGAGGACGTATTAAGTTCATTAACAAAAAAAACATGTGAGATGAGAAAGTGTATGATTAGTATAAATTAAGAATGAGAATGTACGTATAGCACAACCACTGAATGTTGCTAATTAAAGCGAAGCTTGCACTAATAGGGATAATCGCGCAACCTCAACATGTCAGGTTTCTGTGATTAAAACCCCAAACCATTTTTCGTTGTATAGAAAACCTCGAACTAATTAAAAATCAGTAAATCAAAGTTTTATCAATAGTTAATCGGTTGAAACCGGTTATTAATCCCACGTTGACCGATAAATAACCTACATTGAATAAATTTTAATTGTTGGACCCGTTGTCAAGTATTACACATCATTTAAACACTCGTTAATGATATAATCCCGTTTAAAAATTACAATTAAAAAATTTTCAACGGAGGTTTAAATGATGTGTAATATTTGGCAATCGTTTTCAACAATTAAAACTTATTCCACGTAGGTTATTTACCGGTCCACATAGGATTAATAACCGGTTTCAACGGGTTCCTTATTGATAAAACCTTGATTTACTGATTTTTAGTTAGTTTGGGGTTATCTATGCAACGAAAAATGGTTTGACGTTTTAATCACAAAAAACTGACAAGTTACATGGTTTTTTGCACAATTATCCCGCACTAATAAACCATTACATCTAGCATTTCCTCTGTTCATGGGACATGCGAGACAATGCTAGTTTCCTACTAGAAAGCAACAACAAATGACAACACTAAAAACGAAAACACATATTTGCAAAAACTGTACTTAGTTGTATACATCATCTGTTTTGTATATATATACAGCTAACTATTTTCTTGCCAAGTATGCAAGTCAGTTGAAAGTAATCGTACCCGTTCTAACTTCTAATCCTTTGCGCCCACTGGCAACGGTTTAAATGCAGCCAATACAACGGCAACTTTTGACGACAGAAACCCCATCATGCCGATAAGAAGATCTTTAGGTGTTAAAGCCAGTGATCGATCTCCAGAACCAAGTTTAACGACAATAACAGCAAAGGTGAGTGCCAAAACCAGAATCGTCACTTGACCCTTGAATCGACTAAACATTTGGTCAAGACCCCCGGTCCTGTCCAGCACTGGAGATGGCAGTTCATCGACAGATCGCTGCAGAAGTAGAAGATAAAGAAAACCACCGATTCCACCGGTCAGGAAAGCAAATGCAGCATTTTCAACAGTGGAGAAAGATGCAATTGTTGATCCGGCAACGATAAGGATTGCATCATAAAGCAATAAAGAAAACTTTAAATCTGCGTATTCTTTCATGCTTTCTTCGTTGGATGTATTGCTCGTACTCCAGAGTGAATATGGCTGGGAAATGTTTTGATTTAAGGTCAAGTTGTCCCCAGAAAGATCAGATACTACGTTAGGTCTAAGTTCCACCATGGAAACATCGTTCCTGTCCCCTAGCAGAATGTCCTCAGCCATGAAATCATAACGAAAAATGCCAAACCGATGATGGTTGTTTTCTTCTGACGGGGATCGTGACCAACAAAAAACGCTCACAGCTGCTGGTCTCCATTGACCTGATACATCGTACTTAAATATGAAACATATCAATCTTTACATTTGTCAAAATGTTTATGCAAGTTAGGCTTTGAAAACTTGTTCACATTATTCTATCAGTTAGGGGCTGTTTGGTAGAGAGATTTGAGGGGAGAGAATTGTGAATTCTCTTGTTTGGGAGGAATGCTCTCAATTTTTGGGCGGAGAATTGAATTATCTGGGAATTGTTTGAAGGCTAAATATGGAGAAATGCAATTCTCTCCATTTGGTAGAGAAATTGTGAGAATTGACTGGCTTGTGTCTCTACTCCACCCGAGCCACCATTTCTCCTCTTATTTCTCTGTTGATACCAAACAAGATGCACAATTTCAATTCTCCACCCAATTCCATTTCTCCCCCATTTCCATTTCCATTTCTCCTCATTTCTTTTCTCTGTACCAAACACACCCATAAATTATTGACTTGCTTTCTTGGTATTCAAACTCTGTATTGTTGTTCTTATTATTCTATCTGTTAGATTATCGACTTTTTCTTGGTATTTTAACTCTTTTGATCTTTTCTCCATCAACTAACCTGATTCAAGGCCAATCCAAAGAGCTTCAAGCTTTCCGATTGTAGGTCCCTCAAATGTGAAATGATCGATAGAGCCCCTTTGAAAATGGACAGCATCGAAAGCATCATTATCTTTTGATTGCAAAGGATAATTGTTGCTTGAAGTTGCTGCTATCCTTTGTAAGATAGAATCACCATTTTCGTCGACCAAACAAAGTAATATTCCAGAATTCGAGTCGGTCAGACCTGATCCATAGTAATTACTTGTTTGAATTGTGAGTTTATATAAACACTCGAGTCTGTCTTCTTTGAAAGACGTGATCAGCTTTTCCAATGAAGAATCTGTGGTTGGTTTGACTTCGTGGGCTGGCAAAAGACGAGCAGGTTTTGCATACCCCTGAAAATCTGAAGTAACATAACCCATAAAGCTAGGATACAGAATACAAAAACTTTGACCTAATAGGAAACTATACTTGCTAAATGTTTTTATGTTTATGTCAGAATATAAATTCTTACTGATGCAAAATCAAAAAAGTGATAAGCATTTATTTGGAGTAGCTAGCAGAACACTGAACAAGATGGAAATAAAAAATTGGATCATCATTGATAATAAACCAGGAACCTTTTCTACATGCAACCTCAATTTTATTTGAAGTGAGATAAGGCCGTCTCATAAATTTCGGAGGCCCTATGCTTGTGATCACCACACAGTCCCTTAAGTATTTTAAATAGTAAATTGGTCATTTTGAGACTTAATTTTAATAGGTAAATTGGAGGTCGTGAATAACAAAAAACCTGATTTATGAGAAATTAAAATAAATAATACTAATCAAATTGAATTTGACATGAATTCCATTTTAACGCACCGATGCACAACGTATACATGTCACATATAGAAAAATTTTATTGTTCAAAATTTAGATCTTTATTATGACTGTGAGACCCTACGAAATTGGGGGCCCTGTGCAGTCGAGCCTCTCGCACACCCTAAAAGCCACCCCTCACACATCTTTAATTATGAAATGTATACTCATGATTAATCAGAAGTTTGCTTCAGTCCTAATGAAAGCCAAAGTGTCCACTCTTTATGTTATGAAACGTCTAACGGGAGGATGCCTATCTTTTTTAAGGTTGCACACCACAACTAAATAGTAGCCTAGCTCGGTTGAGGCCCTTATGATACAAACCCACCCGACCACCCCTTCAGACAAGATATTGTTCGCTTTGGCGCCTCTGCCTCACGGTTTTGTTCTTGTATTTATGAGCCCAACATCTCCAACCATTACAAGAAACATGATATACCATACATGACAACATGAGATATTACATAAAGGCCTATCCAAATACCGATGTTAAAGCATGAAATTTCATAACTTTAATCCAAAAATACTAAAAGAAAGCAACTTAGAACTAGTCTAATGGAGAAGTAACATGCATTAGCATTAATTTGCTTATGGAAATAATAAGCTCGTCTTGATTTCAAGAAATTAATTTAGTTGAAAATTTCCAAAATTTTCATCTCACTTTTCAAAGAAAATGAAAACTTGTTAACCTAACAACAATTTCATAAAATTTTCATTTCACTTTTTAAAATAACACTTTTCATACTCTATTTCTTACTTTTCAATCACCTATCCTATTTTTCTTATTTTATAATCACTAATCTCATTTTTCTCAAAACTAAAATTGCATCATCTAAACAAGTTTTCACTTTTCATAGAAACCTTGTTTTTTTTTTTCTGAAAACTTATAAATTGAAATTGAAAAATAAATAGTTTCCGTTAACCAAACGCAACCTAAGTTTCCTTAAAGTTCTCACCATCTATGTAGTTCATAACTACAAATGATAGCACCAAACTGCAGAATTACAGATCTTACAACAATATGCCACTGGCGAATAACTTTCGTACCTGAAAGTTCATCATTATTATACATCTATAGCATCAAACAGCAGAATGACTTAACTTACATCTATATATCCTTACTGATTTTTCTACATGAAATTTCATCATCATATGCCATATAGTGAGATGAAAGGTTCATGGCTTTGTATGATCTATATAAGTGGTTATAATGCTATTTATGATCTGTGCATTGCAAAATCATATCTGTTACCCTCCCATTATAATATGTGGAATTGTGGATCAACGAAATGGTTAAACGCAAATTCTAAACTTTCCATACGAGTTTTAATAAATTAGACGATTATAAATCTTAAATCATAGTGATATTTCCATGAAATCTCGCAGTGCAACTAGTTTTAGCAGCACAAAGCTGATGGGGTCTAAATTACTGTAGAAAATCTCTGACTCAAAAAGCATGAATTAGGGTTCGTACTCACCTTAGAAAGTAGGCACTTCTAAACTGAATTTCATAGCAAAAAAAAGGACTTACAACAAGTACGAATTAAGAGTTAGTACTTACCTTGAAAACTCGATCTCTTGGTATGAAGAACAAAACTCGTGCCCCGAATATGAGCCCCAATTTTTGCGAAACGGGTATAAATAGGAGGGTTTCTAACGGGCATCACCATACTAGATGTCGTATAATCACAAATCAAATGCCTCGAAGCAAGTGATTCCATTGCCGTTTTGCAAATCTGTTCGAATTTAGATGATAATTAACAACATGAATCTTCAGTAACTTGAATGAATTTCTTGAAGGCAATCAAGGAAAATCGTATGAGATGTTTGCATCCGTAATGAATGGATCGGATCTTTTAGCTCCATGATATATTGGATCTGAATCTAAGGTCCAATGGGCTTCCAGTTGATATCTGAACATCAAAAGTTTTTCTTTTTTTTTTTAGTCACACAAATAATCACATCCATATATCCTTTTATTACGGGTGTGTTTGTTTTCAATTAAGAGGGTCTGAATTTGGTCTGAAGTCTGAATTTCAGATTTTAACTTAATTTGTATTGTTTATTTAAATTCAGACTTAAGAGGTACAACCTCCGAATTTCCCTCTGAATTTTAAGAGAAAGAAAGTAGTCTGAATTAAAATTCAGAGCCTTTTAATTTCAGATTTGAAGACCTCCTCTTAATTTCAGACATGGTTTTCAGACTTCAGACGTTTAATCTCTTAAAAAACAAATACCACCTACGTGTTTAACAAAAAGCTTTTAAAAAGTTTTAATAAATTCAGGTTTTGATTTTTAAAAGTTTAAGCCCAAATACTTTATTTAGTTGGTAAGAACTTACACTACGTTTGGTACAGAGAATTAAGCATAGGGAATTGGAAATAAGAGGAATTCCCATGTTGACATACACTTTATTATCGTTACACTTTACCTCTAAAAGTAAAGATAAAATAATTATTTTATATAAAGTTATTGTTTATGACAAAACTTTATTAAGTATAAATGAATTCTGTTTAATAATAAAATGTATTTCATTCTAAAAATACTTTTGATGTAGGCCCAAGTATAGAAGATCGGGCCATTATGTTTCTGGAGGCCCAAGATAGAGCCCGTAATAAAAGGGGCTAAACGAAAACGGCCCTAACTTTTGACTCGGGTCTTCGTTTGGGGCGAATCAGGTGTCCAGACGACCGTTGGCTCGAGCTCCACGCAGTGACAAACCACGAAAATTCGACCCGGAATGAGAGTTACGGGCCTTTTTATGATATTTATCGGTTATTTGGGTTTTTATTTTTGTTTCCTGGGTCGACCCGCTGAGTTATTTGACCCGTTTTAAGTTTCCTGTTTCTTTTTAAAGTGTGTTGAACTTATGTATGAAGACAGTTTATGAATTAAGAAAATTTCTCTCTTTTCCAAATTTCCGAGTTCAAAATCGGTTGTTTGAAGCCTAATCGTTTGGTATTCACAGAATCAACAAACTTTTAGTAGAGATTGTTCTGGAATTCTTTGAATCAACAGAATAATCTATATTTCTATTTGCTACGCTATATCAACTTTCTAAATAAATTCATACCGTAAGGCATTAGAAACCACAATTTATATTAGCAAACCTTATCACAAAGTGGAATCATATTTTCAAATGTTGTTTACTTAAATGTGAAAAAAAAATTCGTTAGTTACCTCAAATAAAATATTTTAGTAGTTTATAAATTTTGTTTATAGGTGTCATTATAAGTACATCCGACATTCCGACTCTATTAACTTTGCTAATAATACATTCCTTACACTTAATTAATCTTAATTATAATTTGATTAATGATATGAGACCCACAAGAGTAAACAATCATAAAAAATAAAATGTGCGATTAGTAACCCAAAAGGTACGTGACTATACGTGACACTCGTGTTTATTTATTTAAAACACTTATAGATTTTATAATATTTTTCTCAAATTTTGTTCTTTAAAATCAATACATATCATATTTTTAAAGAGAAATATATATATATTTGAAAGTTTCTATTTTTGAGCTTGGAACCGATCCATCATTTAAATAGATATATATATTTTGACTTTTTAAAAAATAAAAAATGAAATGTACGTATACGATTTTAAATTCAAGCTTCATAGTTTTTTCTTTTAGGCCGTGTTTGGTAGAGATAATAAAAAAGAAAGGAAATGAATACAAATTATTAGTCAGATTATTAAATTATCAAGTTGTATCAATATATAATTTAAATTTTAATTCTTTCATTTCTTAGCAATTGTGGAGAATTAAGTAGAACCTAATATTAAGAAAAATGAATTACAACAATCATATAATTATTGTATTTTCAAAGTTCATTGTCTAACCATTGATATTATCCTTATTTTTTTTTTATATATTTTTGATTTTATCTACTAAACACAGCCTTATTGTAGTGATTAACGTAGGATTTTCACATTGAAACAATTGCCGGAGATTCTTTGAACAAAAAAAGTAGAATTTTCACTTTGATTCAATTCCTTATTGTGCTTTCAATCGTCTTCAAAATTATTCCCTTTATTGGAAAGGAATTAGTGAGTGATCGCCAAACTATACACGTACTAGTTTTCTTTAACAGATCGAAATATTTAAACTTTTAAGGGTTTTTTTTATCATCTAATGATATAAAATATAATTTTTATTTATCCCGTTTATATTTATATATATATTTTTTAAGAAATAAGTATATTTCCTTTTAAATGTCATTTGAAATATGATTATCAACGAAATGGTCTTTGGTTTAGTAATAAGTGAAATCGCATTTCGTTTTGTTAACCGGAGATACCGGTTTGATGATTTTGTGAACCTAAACCTAAACCTAAAAACCCGGTTAACCGGTTTTTTCGGTTCGGATATTTGGTTAACCAATTAACCATTTTTTATTTACTTAATTAATTTTTAAATTAAAAAACTTCAAAAATTAGTTCCTAAAAACTAAAAATATCTAAGATAATAAAAGTGATGAATAAAATTACAAATTATTTATACAGTATCTTTAAAAGATTGGACATTATCTTTAAAATTTCAACAAAAACAAAAAAAAAAACAATTTTATAATTTTCTAAATTAAATTGTCCAATTGTAAATTTTGTTGTTTTGAATTTAAAAATTAATGTATACTAATAGATAAGTTATAATGTTAAATTATTGTTGTGATAAATGTTAATATTTATAAGCATAAAAGTTAAAATATATAAAATTAAATTTATTTCGGTTTTTCGGTTAACCTTCCGTCACCGAAATTGTGAACCTATACCGAAACCTACACCGAAGTTTTTTTCCGGTTCGGTTAACCAAACCGAAAATAATAGAAAAACCGGTTCGGTTGACCTCAAAATCGGAACGGTTTTTTGGTTTCGCAATTTTTTGAACACCCTTAGTATTAAGTACTAAACACGTTTTTCCAACTAATAGTTTATGGGTGCATTTAAAAAAAACTATGATTATCAGTTTATAATTAATAATATAAGATTACGGAGGTACCTTGCTTAAAATCATTTTTTTTGAATTTTTTCATAAGCATGTTTAAATTAATAATATAAGATTAATTGTAAAAAATCACAAACACACTAGAACTATGTGAAACGTGCATGTTCACAGGAACTGCACTATTGTGAACGTATGTTAACATAAATTTTTTCAAGTTTACAAGACTTTTAAAAAGTTAGAATGTGTGAATGTGTGTAGTTTTTTTACAAATAGTCTTATATTTTTTGAATCTAAATGAATATGAAATTTTTTTTTAAAAAAAGTTTTTTCGCATGCTCACATCCGAAATCCGTTTTTTGATACGTACACAAACCATATTACACACACATAGTCCTTGCATGTTTGACCTTAGAACCTTATTTATATAGTCCTTACATACATCATCCATGCATATCTTTGACCCTAGAACCTTATTTATATAGTCCTCGAAGTAAAATCCTTGTGAAACATTCTTCATTGGTTAAAGAGAAAGACAATAATATTTCTCAAAGAGAAAAGTCAATTTACAATGACAAGACCGATAAAGAATAAGTCAACTTATAACTTTTAAAATTCTTATAAAGCTATTTTGATATAAAAAAGATTCTGTCACTCTTTTTAATTATTGTCTTCGTACTGCAAAACAACTTTGATGGACTGTAATTGTTTTGCCTTTACACTTTGTCTTGAACCCTTAACAACTAATTCTAATGTTCAAAAACCTTTATTAAGGCTTGGAAACATATTCTAATAAGTTTTAAACATGTTTATAAAGAACAATTTTTTTTCTCAGTGTCGGTATATTGATATTAACAAGTGTATGTTAATTACAAAGATGTTTGGATTACAGAACGATCCAAACCGAGATGACACATAAAATATACTTTTATCAGATATATAAATAAGATAAGATTGAGGTTGAGAACACTGATCACATGATAGATAAACATAAAAAAGTAATTAGATAATATAAAATTTATTTAAATTTAAATTAGATTAACATTATGATTAAATGATTTGAATTAAAAAACATGGTGGGCTGGTGGCCCGAAAAAGTGCCCTATAAATATTGTTCTATTTTATTGTAATTATGAAGTTTATTGACACACACGTATATTTTTTGTAAATAATTATTTACTAAACATATATGTAAATTTAAAATTAAAATTTACTAATGTTATTTTTAAAACATACAATAAAATGTATATGTTTTTAATGATATATATTGTTTAAATTATACAAAATACATATATCAATTTTTTATTTGTAGCAATTAATTTTAAATATAACATTTTAATAGCCTAGTATTTAATATCAAGAAAAACAACAAAGTTCAATAACTTTCTATGGACATATAAAAAGTTTGATAACTTTCTTGAAACACATTGAATATCTAAAAATATTATCTTTATATTATAATAAATGTTAATCGAGTTAAGCTTTAAATAGTATTTAGCAAGGTACGTGGTGCACGTACGTTGTAACGGAATTTGCAAATATATCAATTTTTAATAATAGAATAAAAATATAATAAAATATATAATATTATTACAAGTTATGTATATTTTTAAAGAGCTAATAACCAAAAATAGTAATAGCTTTTGTTATTTTTATTATTAATAGTAAAATTATTTATTTTTTATCATTAATAACATCGACTTTTATATTTTTTTCTCGTTTATAGTAAAAACTTTTTATTTTATTTATCAATAATAGTAATTGATGACCTGCAAACCTGTTTAGTTGGTTATCAACAATTTTTCAGTTATAAAAAATAGTAATATTTTTTTCATATTTTTATCAATAACAGTAACGTATCAAATTAAAACTCAATTTATTTTTATTCTTTAAGTTTTGCTAAGATTTCATAAACTCTAAAATAAACCCAATTTATGTTTTAAATTTTGATATGAAATTTTATAATAGAATTTAGTTTTTAATTTTCTATTACTATTTATTTATTTAATTATATAATTACTATTTTTACTGACTAATTTTTTAATTTCATTAAATTTATTTATTTACAATTTTTATTTTTTCATAACTTTATCATTTTTCTAACATATATTATGATTATTTATATACGATTATATAATATTTGATTATTTATTCATGATTATCTATAATATGAATGAAAAAACCTACAAATCATTTCGATTTTCACTTTTTCCAAATAGAAAAATTACGTATCATCCTTTTTTTAGTTTTTCGAAACTAATAATATAAACAGTTTCTATTTTTAGTTTTTTCAATCTACATGTGTCGTAGTTCTTTTTGTTTGAAAACATAAAACTCATAATTGGTCTCAGTGTCTTTGTTCGAAAAAACTAAAGAACAATATGATTATCGAAATGAGTATTAGTTTTTTTGTCATATTATATATATGTTACATGTTAATGAAAATATTAATAGATCATTTTAACCTTCGATCGCTTTTTAATAGTTCTATTAGGAAATAAACACACAATACATTAGTCACATATTATTTATATTTTAACCTTTTATGGATACATAAATTAAGCTTCATAAAAATGATACAAAGTATAAAATTGTAATGCTAAATTAAGAAAAAAGTATTATTTTTATTATTAAATTTGTAATATAACTTGTAATATCATATTGTTAAAGTTAAAATGCTATAAACATATGAACTATATATATTATTAAAGTTGACCAATGTAATATTATTATGTGTAACATCCCACTTTTGGGACGGGGACGTGGAATTATGTGATTGGGCTGATTATATTATTATAATTGAGTTGGGCCAATTATTGAGTTATACGTGGAAGTATCACGTGATAAGATTTTTGGGCTAACCGGGCGACAGAGTTAAAGTTTTAATAAGAGATTATAATATTGAGAATTATTAATTAAATTGAGACCCGGTGATATAAAGTTTGTATTTTGGGATAGCGGGTTTGGATATTGGGTATCGGACCGAGTTAAAGAGAAAACGTATATATTATTGAGCTCCTTGCTTTGTTGCTTCATAATTCAACTTCCAAAATCAGAGCTTTAAGTGTGTTTGTGTGTGTGACTTGAATTCCAGCATCTGCAATCAGAGATTGAAGCCTCAAATCATGATTAAAGCTTCCAAAATTCATCATCATCTTCACCTTTGAGTTTAGGTAAGATTTGAGCTTAAATTCGTGAATTAAGTGTTGTGAATCGTGGATAAGTAATTCAATTGAGTTTTTGTATGTTAATGAGTAAATTCGGGCGTATATCTCTGGTAAAATCAAGCAAAAATCGGGTTTTAAGGTATGAAATCGATGCTGTCAAAAAACAGAGCATTCATGGCTGAAAGTCAGTTTACGCGGCCGCGTAGGGTTTGCTACGCGGCAGCGTAGGTATTTGTTTACAAGCCCGTGTAAAAAGCTACATGGTGGTGTAAAGATGAAGCTACGCGCCCGCGTGGGTTTTGCTACGCGCCCGCGTGGGTTTTGTTACGCGCCCGCGTGGGTTTTGTTACGCGGCCGCGTGGGTTGCAGTCACACCATCTTGTAAAAATCCTACACCACCGCGTAAGGAGACTGCTACGCCGCCGCGTAAGAAATCTTACACGGCCGCGTGAGAATTCAGAAAAATAAATATATTTTAAGCGTTTATTTAGGGATGAGTCAGTGATATTGGGTTATTCCCTTGTGTTTGGGTATTCGGGTTGTGTGGGTTTAGTAGTTGGGTATTTGGGTTCGTGCGAGTTGCCTGAGTATTGTATATAGAGTTCTTGGGTTGTGATTGTGATATTGAGAATTGTGTTGTGATTCCAGGGTCTCGAGTTGATAGGGTTGGGGACGGGCAGGGAACCGAGACTAAGTAGTGAGACTTCAGGGCAGGTTAGTTTGCATGCTTTTCTGAGATAATTGTACGATTATTTATTTATATTTGCATGACTTTTTCTGAGCTTTCTTTATGAGATTATTATGAGTTTCTTACGAGTTTTATTATTGAGATACTGTCATGCATGTATATTGTGTTTATTGTGAACTGAGTTTTACTATATGAGATTTGAGACACACGAGCTATCGAGTTACTAAACCGTACGGCTGGGCAGGGGTTGGGTCGCTCCCAATTCCCTTTTGAGTTCCTGACGACTGCTTTGTGCGGTCTAGGGATTTGGGTACGTGGATTTATCCACACGAGTTGAGTACCTATTGAGCTATCTTGTGGGATCTCATATACTTGTTCAGTAGAGAACGCTGAAAGTTTTATTATCGAGATATTTATTTATTGAGTTTTATAATCGTACACTAACCCTTGCATTCTCACCAGCGTTAGCTGACCCAATGTGTGTGTTGTTGTGTGTGTGTCTCCGGTGATCAAGATCTAGTAGGCCTGCTGTACCCAAATAGGGTTACTGGGACATCGTTCGAGGAGTTAGTTACCTGTGTTAGAGGTAATAATATTCTTGGGGAATGTTTATGTGTAATTCGGATATTGTGTAGTTTGATCAGAGACTTCCGTGACTTAATTATGTAATTAAAGTTTTAAAATTATCGGGTTGCTGCATGTGTGTATTGGGAATAGCGTAGAGATTATTATATTATATCGTTGCTGATGTGGTATTTATGTGGCATTGTGGATTAGTTCGAGGGTGTTACATTATGTAAATTAAATTGTATTATGTATTTATTATTAGCAAATATTACCTCGTTAAAATATATATAAACTTGAATTAAAGTATACAAAAAAGAATGTAATTAGATTTTAGTTTTACTTTTAATAAGCATTATTCATCTAGCTTTTGAAATACATATAGCTATTTTTTTATTACTCTTTACATTTTTTAAATTTTAGTTTATATTTATAGATTGATATAATAATATTTTAAAACTATATTAAAGATAAATTTTTTCATGTAAATCATATATTAATTAATTTATAGAAAAGTTACAATATAATATTTATGACAAATTAATTGTTGATAATTAAATGGTGCAATTTAGCAAACCTCCATTAGTTAATATATTAAATGGTGTTTTTTAGCAAAAAGTTACAATATAATATTTATGATAACTTAATTATTGATAATCAAATGGTGCAATTTAGCAAACTTCTATTAATTAATATATTGAATGGTGTGTTTTAGCAAAACCCACTTATGAATAGTAATTTAGTAGTGAATAATGTATACTAGTTTATTACCCGCGTATTACACGGATATTTTTAATATATATAAAATATAACAAATAAAAAGATAAAGATATAAATATTATTTTTTAAACAAAAGTATATAAGATGATATTATTATTTATTATGACCTATTAATTTTGTATATTTTTAAATATATATGAAGAGTATTTTTTCTTATATATTTTTTTAAACCTTTATTATATTATCTTATAATTAATAAGGTAGTAGATTATTAGATTTTGTTTGATTTGATTTGAATTTAAAAGTGGATTATATTAGATTTGAATAAATTTAATTAAGAAGTTAGTAGAGTATTAGATTTGATTTGATTTGAATTTAAAAGTGGATTATATTCGATTTGGATAGATTTGATTTAAATTTCTTTATTATTTTTAAAATCTATAAATGCCACGTGTCGATTCATGGTGACGACACATGGCTTCACCAGAATTGAGTATAGTTACTTTTTTAATAGTATAGATAGATAGATATGTATAATAAGATGAGATTTGAATTTAAATGATTTGATTTGGATTACATTATATGAGGGGGTTCAATGGAGAACATCCATGCATCGAAAAATCTCGAAGAGCCTCCATGCACCACCACAAATGCATCACAATTCCCGCGTGATGCATCATTATTTCCACGTGATGCATCAAATTCCCGCGTGATTCATCAAATTCTACGTGATGCATTACGATTTTCTAGCGATGTATTGTAGTTCTCCAAATTTTTTCGATGCATAGAGATTCTCCATTGAACTCACCCGTAGATTATATTATATCAATTACATACATGACTTGATGAGAAGTGTATAAACTAATTATAATTATTAATATTTATGAAATAAAAATTTATAAAATAAAATCCAATACTTGAAATCTTTTAAATTATTATCAAAGTGAAAAATGAAAATATATTCAGAACAAGTCAACATTCGCATTAATTATATATATATACATTCGTGAACCCGTCGGATATCTTTTTCTTTCAACCTTTGTTTTCGCTGCCCGTAATCAGGAACATGGGCCTTGATACGCAGCCGGAATTACCCAAATCACCGATCACCGACGACCACCGATCACCGCCGATCAACGGAACCCTCCCCATAACCATCCCTTCAATCACAAACCACAAAAAACTCACTGTCATTCCACTAATTTTCTTGATCTACTTCGAAGTTGCCGGTGGCCCTTACGGCGAAGAACCAGCAGTTCAGGCGGCCGGTCCACTCCTAGCCATCCTCGGATTCCTAATCTTTCCGTTCATATGGAGTATCCCGGAGGCTCTTGTCACCGCCGAATTATCCACCGCTTTTCCCGGCAACGGCGGTTTTGTCATCTGGGCTCACAAAGCATTCGGTCCTTTCTGTGGGTCATTAATGGGTAGCTGGAAATTTCTCACCGGCGTCATCAACATCGCCGCATTCCCAATTCTCTGCATTGATTACATGGAAAAGCTGTTTCCGATCTTCTCCTCCGGCTTACCTCGAACTTTAGCAATCTTGTTCTCCACTCTCTTCCTCTCTTTCATCAACTATTCCGGTCTGAATATCGTCGGTTTCGCTGCAATCACTCTCGGTATAATCTCTCTTTCTCCGTTTATCATCATGTCACTTATCGCAATCCCGAAAATCCGGCCACATAGATGGATAAGCATGGGCCAAAAGGGTGTTAAAAAAGATTGGAATTTATTCTTCAACACCCTTTTCTGGAACTTAAATTTCTGGGACACCGTCAGTACGATGGCCGGAGAAGTTGAAAACCCTAAAAAAACTTTCCCGACCGCACTCTTTTCCGCAGTGATATTAACTTGTTTAGCTTACATAATCCCACTCATGGCTGTAACCGGAGCAGTTTCCGTAGACCAAAACGAATGGGAATCCGGGTTTATGGCGGTGGCGGCCGAGATGATTTCTGGTAAATGGTTAAAGATTTGGATCGAAATCGGAGCAGTGTTATCTGCTATCGGTTTATTCGAAGCTCAATTAAGTAGTTGTGCTTATCAAGTACTGGGCATGGCAAATTTAGGTTTTTTACCAAAGTTTTTCGGGTTGAGATCAAAATGGTTCGACACTCCATGGGTTGGGATCTTGATATCAACTTTGATCACCATTAGCATTTCTCGAATGGATTTTACAGATATCGTATCGTCTGCAAATTTTATATACAGTTTAGGGATGTTATTAGAGTTCTCATCGTTCATATGGCTCCGGAGGAAGTTTCCGACGCTAAAACGACCGTATAAAGTGCCACTACGGTTGCCGGCGTTGGTGGTGATGTGTTTGGTTCCGTCGGCGTTTCTGATAGTGATAATGGTTATTGCTACAAAGATAGTTTATTTGGTGAGTGGGTTGATGACGATTGGTGCTATTTTATGGTATTTTTTGATGAATTTTTGTAAGTCAAAGAAATGGTTTGATTTTGAAAATGGTGATGAAATTGAGGGTTTGGGAGAGATGGTGTCATCTTGACATTATTTTTAGGGTTATAGACAAATTGGTGGTTTGTTTTGTTTTGTAGCATCTTAATAGGGTCCAATGGTCCATGACTATGAACTTAAATGGGTCCATGGTTGGTGTGGTTTTTGGACTCACATGCACCGTTTCTCTGATGCATCTGCTTTTTAATGATTTCATTAAGAATAGACCAAAATGACTTTGGTAATCAAGTCTTTCGCTATGATGTTTAATTTAGTTTTATAACTAGTTTTAGTTGTAACTTTAGGATGTAAAGTTTAATTGAGTCGATTGCGATTATATAAGTGATCATGTGAAATGGAAATCATATGTATATGTATAAAAAAATTAAAATAATATATTGAAATATTAAATGTTCATAAGATATATGAGAAGTGAGTTTTAATTCAATTATTTTGTAATATTGATTTGTTACTTTGGAAACTTTTCAAATATGTCTATGACTTATGTGTTATATGATTAGTTAATCAAGTTGTTTCTTACTGTCTCATTGTGATACCCTGTACTTATTTCTAATAGTGATGTTGGTATTGCTGGTCTATTGATTTTTGTCGATTTTTGACTTGTCTTTATTGCTATTCATATGATTACTTATCGTCTTTGGTAAGGATGTTAATTGCATCAAATATGCTTTTTGGTTTTACCTGAAAATAGTTATACCTTGCTGTAATGTTGTCAGAAAGCCTAACTTATAAAAAATAGTTTAGGTTGGAAAACTTTAAGTTCAATTGAGATCAACACATACGTGTCAAAGTTTGGCAGACCCTTCAAAGCAACACATTTTAAATGTTGCGCACAATCATGCTTGTTGATTCGAATCGAGCTGCTCACTCTGTTTGTTCGATTTAATGCGTAAGCTCGGTCCTTCATTTACTAACTTGATTTTCATAGAGTAGAGCCATACAACTTTAGAACCAAAATCCTTATCATCAGATGGTGTTTAGTTTTGATGGTTTGAGGATCAATGTTGAACACAAGTGTACTTATCAATGGTATGTTTGGCAAAACTAGTTGTAGCTTTGTGTTTTTAAAAGAGGTAGAGCTTTTAGTAGTTGGAACTTTTTAAAAAAGCTGGAGCTTTTAGTTTTATAAATGTGTTTGGTAAAATTAGTTGTAGCTGTAATATTTAGTATTAAATTACGTAAAAAGACATTAATATTAATTAAATGTGGTAGTTTATGGATAATAGGAGGGTAAAAAATAATTAAGTTTGACCAAAAGCTTTAGAGTTTTTCAAACGCTACTTCTAATTATTTAATAAAAGGATTTTTTTTAGAAAATGAAAGCTCTACGTTTTCCTTCCAAACAAAACTTTTAGTTTTTAGTAGAGCGTTCTAAAATCAAAAGTTTCTAAAAGCTTTTAAAAGCACTTTGACCAACATAGTCTAACATATAAACAAATTTCAACATCTTTGAACAAATTTGATGGGTATTTCCAGATGCTAAAATTAGTGAAATTAATACTGATAAAACGCAGTTGATCAACATTTTTTGGACTAACTTCTTATTCTTTAAATAAATAAAAATTAAATCTATATATTTGGTGGGACTAACAAGTGCAAATGATAAATTTTAAAGCATAAATCAACATTCATTATATTTGAAATACAAAATATAAAAACTACGTGTATCATCTTATCTGGTGTCAGTTGCCACGTATTTTCTCTAATCACAGTAATCACATATTGTTATAGTGATTATAATATTAATTTTTTTATTGTTCCTATCAATAAATTAATTAATTACCAATGAGACTTAGCCCATTTGGTATAAAGGTGATAAGTAAATGTGAGGTCACATGTTCGACTACTATCGAAGACAAGTTTGAATTTATGTGGTAAAAGTAACTCCATAATATCATAGTATATATTTTTATGTTTATATAATTTTAGAATGTAAAATATTCATTATAATTTATATAAATTACTAATCATCTATACATATACAACTTTTATATTTTCTAATTATATTGTTTTATATGCTTTTTAAACTCTTTTCATATATTTTTTTATTTTTGTATTAGAAATTATTAGTTAACAATATATATAACTAAAAAATGTTGAGTTAATTTATTTTAAAAATTATATACATGTTTTTGGAATCTTAAAAACTTGATTCCTGATGGGGCCAGAGATGGAAACGATAATTCAATATACATTATGAATGGGGGCGAAGATGAGATACCCCGGTCATACCTATCTCGTCGTGATGCCTACTGTTTACATCCGATTATATACATTACTACAATTAATAAAATAAAAAATAAAAGTTACAAAAATTACATCAAAATCAAAAGTTTGTACCAACCTTGCTTTTATAAAAGATAAGCAATAATATTTTATTAGCAATGAAGATCTCAAACAAATCTCTAAAAAGATCCCATCAAATTGGAATTCCAACTCATGCAAAACTCATGAAGCAGCTCATTGTTTTCAGCAAATATTTTATACAATTAATGATTCTATAATCTATAAACAACCATTTTTTTAATCTAAAATCAAGCATATTGGTCGTGACATCGGTCGTTAGCAACCTTCAACCTGGGTTATCTTTTTTCTTCTAAAACTTTTTAATATTGAAGATATATATAAAGGTTTTTATGAAATAAAAAACATGTTTTCACGTTTTTTTTTTGCGTTTTCGTCCTTATATGTTATTTTTTTTCATAAAAGTTTTCAAGTTAAATTTTTTTCTTTTGGTTTAGTGAAAATTGAATATTAGAATCCAATGTTTCAGTCTAACACCCCGATTTAAAAATTAAAACCGGGGTCTAATAGTCAAATTTCACAAAACTAAAAAAAACGTTGAGGGACGAAAACGCAAAAACCATGAAAACATGTTAGTTTTTTCCGTAATAAACCCAATATATAATGATAATATATTGAAGCTTTTAAAAAAGAGGAATATGTTCTAAAATACACAAGCACTTTCAAAATTAGGTAGACATGAATGTGTGGTACTTTCCAAGAAATATGTCATATGCCACCCTTCTTTTATATGGAATATTAATTAATATATATTTATAGTTTTTAACAATTGATAGTTGTCAAAAGTTTAAATATTCGATATGAACTTAGAGAGTGTTTGGATTTGCGTTTGAAAAAGTGCTATAGTGTTTTGGAAACTAATAATCAGATAATAGTTGTAACAAAAAGTGCTGCAGGAAATGTAGTGTTTGGTTTAGCTTCTGCTGTTTGCTATCATAATTATCAAATAATCAGTTTTTAAAGTGTTTGTATTTGCGTTGTTACTTGTAAAATGACCAAATAATCACTTATTAAGCAAATAAGCTATATTTTTTAACTTATGAAAAAGTGTGGTAAGATTAACGCTAAACACAAATAATCACTTATTAACGTATGCAATCCAAACACTTTAAACTAATTATTTGCGTTATTGTTACGTAATAAGCTGATAATCTGGTTAATAACGCAAAACCAAAGACCCTCTTAATTGTAAATTAACAAATTTGACATTCCACTATATTGTTTTTACATCAAAATAATACTCAAATTTCACTAACTTGTTTCAATTTATAAATTAATGAGTAAAATAAAGATATATGCATGTGTATATATTAAAAAAAGGTAGACCAATCTCTAGGATGTCATACCAACGTGTCTCGTAACTTAACACAAATAAGACAAATTTTGTAAGAAACATATGTATATGTCTATATATGTTCATAGCAAAGCAAGTTCGACAAACTAGCTACTCGACAACCAGGTTGCGTTTAGTAAGGATGTTTTCCATGAAACATTCGGAAATCTTCATTGTAGATCTGAAAACCTTTGAAAACTTCGACCGGTGAATGATGATGATCAATCAGTGGGAGTAAAATAATACTTGAGTGTTTATTATTATTCTAATGTATACTTTTTAATTTTATCTTGATTTTGTAGATTTATTAATTAATAGTTTATATATTTTAGTTTTTTTTAAACTTTTTTAGTCGTTTAGAGTAAAATAATTCCGGATACATTTAGTTTGTGATATAATTAATCTTAATATCATAATACGTATTTGGATATATGTATTTTAGATATTTAAAATCTTGATTTATTTTTTTTAAAAAAATATGAATTTTTGGATATTCGGATTCGGATAGCAAAAATCACTATTCGAAATTCGAATACCCGGTTTCGGACACCACTAATTTATATTAATTTTCTTGCTAAAAATAACATTAAAATATAAAAAAAATGAACTAAATTGTATATAACTTCAATCAACTTCCATGTAGGGGTGTTATTCGTGCGGGTTAATTGGGTATCAGGTTATTCGGTTCGGGTTATTCGAGTTTGAGTGCGTGGGTTAGCTAACCGAACCCGAACCAAATAAGGGAATGGGTTAATCGGTTTCGGGTTAAATGGGTACCGGGTTATTCGGTTTGGGTTAAAAGGGTTATTCGGTTTTGGTATAGAAAATGAAATCATCAACAAAGTAGTTTAAACGGATTAAATGAGTTGGGTAATTTGGGTAAAACGGGTTAAATGGTTTGAGTACCAAAAATGAGTATTTACATATTTACATTCTATATATAAACAATACTAGTTATAATTATAAACAAATTTAAAAATGAAAAATATATATTAAACGGGTTATTCAGGTTATTTGGGTACCCCAATAAGCATGAATCTTACCCGTAAACCGAACCGAATTACTTATTCGGATAGCATTTAAGTCGTATAAGAAACCCGAAAACCAAAAAACCAGACCCATTTAACCCGGTTAAGGTTCGGTTTGGGAGGGTTATTCGGGTTCGGTTATTTTACACACCCCTACTTCCATGGTTAAATGATTTTTGTCATTCATTACCCTTTACAAATCAATCTAGCTTCGAAGTTATACCACGCCATCAACCAAAACATTAAACGATATACCGCATCATCCATTACCAAACCTCTAATGCTTTAAATTTAACTTTAAGTTCATTCAAATTTCATTTCGGTAGCCAAACGAACGTCAAACAACATACCATATCACCCATTACCAAACAGTATAATGCTTTAAATTTAACTTTAAGGCCCTTTTTGTTTGTGAGACGAAATTCGATATAATTGAAATTTAGCTTGTTTATCATTTTTAATAACTAATGTAAAAAGTTAAAATTTTATGACATCAAATTTCATTGTTTATAGGAATTTGACATTCCTTCCAACTTATACATGAATTAAATTCTGTCTCTAACCAATATTAAAAAATCATATTCTACGTCCACCATCAACCAAATTAATAACTAAAATTTAAATTCCAATTCCTTCCGATTCCATTTATGAACCAAACGTCACATAAGTTCATTCAAATTTCGTTTCACGAGCCAAATGCATTACAAAGTTATATGATCACTTATTAGGCTATTAAGCAAATAAGAAATAAATAATTATAAGCTACAAACATACACAAAGTTTCCCCGTTTCAACATCAAAAACAAGATGGAAATGAACTACTCCTGGGTGACGATTGCATATTTACCCACTGCTAACACAAGATAAATAGACTAAACAACAGCCATTGGGTTTATTTGGGTGTTTATGAATTCTTAGAAACCTAATAAAATAAAAATTCGGTTTTAATTTGATAGAAAAATAAAAAGTTGTCACTATAAATGATAAAAAATATAGAAGTTCATGTTATTAATGATAAAAAAATAAATAACGTTACTATTAATGATAAAAAGAAAAAAAGTTAATACTATTTTTGGTCATTAAGCAACTCGGCTAAAACAAAAACATAGTTTCAAGGCTAAACAAGAATATGAAAGAGAAATAAACTCAATTTTGATCTAAATAAGGACTTAAAAGCTCAAGCTTACTGACTGCCGCTTTTCGTAAGAAGAATGCATTATTGCTGAATCTTAAGAACCGGGAAAGCAATAACATCTCTGATACTGGCCGAGTTTGTCAGAAGCATCACCAGCCTATCTATCCCAAGACCCTGAAATCGAAGTTTCTCCATGAAATGAACAAAGAAATATCTTTGACCAGAGGTACTCTACTGCAGTTTTTAAGAAGAAATGTAGTAAAATTATTCGGAGTTTTACCATTCCTGAAGCTGGAGGCATTCCGTATTCCAGGGCGGTCAGGAAATCTTCATCAAGTGTCACTTCATAAGACTCGTCGTTATCACCTTCTCTATCGGAGGCCTTTGAAGCTGAAGCTGAAGCCTCAGCCTCTCTCTTTTGATTATGCTGCTTCACTTGCTCTTCCAAGCGTCCTCGCTGTCATTATTTGTTAGTGAGCAAGTCATACTAAACAATGATAGTCAACAAGCAATTCAGGACTATAACCGGGCTAAGCTACTCGAGCAGTTGAGCTTGACTCACTAAAAACTCAAGTTAAAAGAGCCTAAGCTTACAAACTAAAGCCTTTGCCTCAAATGTTAAGCACATTTCAATCCCCGTGCCTAAACGAGCTCATATATAAAGTTACAAATATTGTACAATGTATAATAATATATATAATAAAATAAAATGATAAAAATATTAATTTATAATCATCTAGTAAAACTAATTGGGTCTATTATGAAAAAAGTCAACATGTTTTTACTGTTTTTGCGTTTTCATCCCTCAATGTTAATTTTTTTCAGAAAAGTCCTCAAGTTAATTTTTCCTTGTTGGTTTAGTGAAATTTAACTACTAGAACCCGGTTTTTCAGTTTTTAATAACCCGGTTTGCCGATTATAACCAGACTCAATAGTCAAATTTCACAAAACCAAATAAAAAAACAACTTGAAGATTTTTCTGGAAAAAAATAACATGAAGGGACGAAAACGCAAAAACCGGGAATACACGGTTTTTTTCATAATAAACCCAAATTAATTAGATAATAAGAGTACATAATAAAGGAGCCGACCTTGAGCCTGTAAAACCAGTCATGAGCCAAACTGAGTTTTACAGAAAGCTTAAAACAAGCTGAGCTCAAGCTCACCATTTATAAACGAGCTGAGCTCAAGCCTCAACACTTAACAGGCTACGGAGTCCGCTCAGCTCGTTTGCATCCCTAGCAAGCATATAAACATAAGGTACCTGGTCCAAAGGATCAGTTAATTCAGAAAATGCATTTCCTAACTCACGGCCGCAAATGAATAGTTCAAATCTCTCTGTCAAACCTGCATGCCTGCGCAGCAAATCAAGCTTATGAATTTACAGATGGAGCATAACTTTGAAACAGTATAACATAAGAAGGTTAGCACCACTGGTTATGATCACTATTGATGGAATTGACTTTGGTACATAGGTAGTGTGTATTGTGTAATATAAAAAAAGTGTTATTCAACAATGAGAAAGTGTTACAGTACCTCCGATGTGGCTTAGCCAAAGGAGATATCTCGACTGGATAGTCTAAAACAAATGTAGGCTGTACTAAAGTTGGTTCTACCACCATTTCAAAAACCTGAAAAAATGAAAGCATGTTCCATCTATCATTTTATCATAAATGGCGAAACTAATGCCAGCTTCAATTTCCTGTTTGCAGATCTCATTACTCTTTAAGATCAAATACAAGTTGGAGACGAATCTACGATATTGGAGATGAATCTAAGATGCCATCGAGTGCACATTCTACACGTCCAAACAAAAAGGAATGGAATAAAGACAAAATTGATGTTAACCTCATTAAGCACGTTGCCAATGGAGGAGCATGCTTCAATCAGATGTCTGTCTTGATTATTCGGACCCATATTAAGTGCACTGAGAGTTGCTTCCTTGACAGCATTGAGATCGTTTCCCAATGCAATAAAATCAATTCCTGTAGCTTCTTTCACTAGATTGTGCATTGTTTTCCTCCTCCAAGGTCTTTCCAGGCTAATTTCTACACCCTGCGTGTAAAACGGTAATCTTCAAACTGCTTTTGTAGTATTACTATAAACAGTTGGAAATTTAAACTGAAAGCAGTACTGAACAAATTTAAAGTTCGTTTTAGAGGTTAACAACAAATATTCTTTACATCCAGGTTCTCATAGGCCTAATGGAAGACACAAACACAAATGTTCTCACACCTGATAATCAACAGTAAGTTTCCCGTGAACTGCAAGAGCACATTGAGTTACGATTTCTTCTGCCATGTTCATCATGCTTTCATAGTCTGAATATGCTTCGTATATCTGAATCAGTTTATGGCTAAAACCAATCAATGGTGATTATACAAATATGAAAAGAACTTTAACAAAATATGGAGATGTGATGATGATGGCATGATTACAACTAAGAACAGAAGAGTTGGTGTTGCAAAACCAAACCTCTGGATAAATAGATAACAAGGCAAAATGATGCATATGTTACCTCTATAGTAGTGAATTCTGGATTATGACGAGTTGAAATGCCTTCATTTCTGAATATTCTTCCTATCTCATATACTTTTTCGAATCCACCAACCTATATTGCAATCAGAACTCACGTATATGAAGACAGATTCATCAACCTTACAAATCTGCTATGTAAAAGAAGGCCTAATTGAACCAAGATATCAACTATTATCTATGTGAAATTAATGATTGGTTAATTAATGAATCTACTATATATTGCTCATACAAGGTAAAATAGTGAGAACCTCACCAGCATTCTCTTCAAATGGAGTTCGGTAGCAATTCTCAGATAAAGATCCCTACCAAGAGAGTTATGGTGTGTAATGAATGGTCTAGCTTCTGCACCGCCAGCTGCTCCCTAGTAAGTTGAACCAATTTAACAATAAAAACTTCTCCAAGATTTCAAAGATAAGATTACCTATCCTTGCAGGGTAGTTTAGGAATTTAGGAATGATTTACGAACCTGTAAAACTGGTGTATCAACTTCAATAAATCCCACAGATTCGACGGTCTGGCGTATGACTGATACAATCTACTGAAGTGAAGCACGAATCAACATACTAGCATTTGAAGAAAAGAAATTATATTCTTTGCCTTTACAATATACAATATCTACAATCATGATTTATATAAGTATATAACTCCATTTGTGTGTAGCCAAAAGTACTTGATGCTTCTCTTTATATTAAAAGGTTTTCTTGGTGTTAAGTTATTATACACGCCATCAAGAGTTCAAGACATCTGAAATAAAAATAAAAAAATAAAAACAAAACAAAAGGCTCACTAAAGTTTCCACATTTCATGCATATTATCCCTAATTACTTAAACTTATAAATCAGAAAGGAAACTTCTAGATTGCAGTTCATGTCGCTAGTACTACTTCAAAAACAGCAAATCATTTACATTGTTGATATATAAGAAGAAAAACAGAATTTAGGTTTACGATACATGAAATGAGTAATAAACAAGTAGATGATTAGAAAACACAATTTTATACCTTACCTTTGCTCTTTTACGGAATACATCAGCTACCTCAGGATTCGCAATCATATCTACATAACTGTACAAGAATATAGAATTTCTCAACAAAATTTTCTACAAACGAATATAAAGGAATACTCACATGTATTTACTCCAAAAAGTATTAGAAAAGAAAACTAACCGTTGGCGGTAACGTTTATCAACATCTGTTAGACCATGAAACTTATCCGGAAGTGGAAGCAAAGATTTTGTGAGGATCAAAAATGAATTTACACAGACAGAGAGCTCCCCTGGAAAAACATGGGAAGAATGAGTGAAAATGCCTTGAGTGATATCAGAAAGTAAATATGCAGATATATCACTTCCTACATCTAGCAGCTTCCCTTAGAAAATATAATGAAGACTAACAAATTTACATATGTTGTGCCAAGTGATACTTGGCAATGTTTTTTGTTTTATAAAGTACTGCTCTTAACTCTTAAGTAGAAATTTTAAGATTGGTTCAAACTTCGTAGCAGGGCAGATACTTACCTTTCTCTGTTCGTTTAATTGAGCCACGTGCACCCAATATGTCACCTATATCAACAAGGGACTTCAATTGCTCAAATTGATCGTTTACAAGCCTTTCCTTCTCACAGTAAAGCTGAAATCATAAGTAAAATATATCAGTAATACAACACAACACCATTCTAACATAAAATCAGCATCAATTTTATGCAGATGAGTGGAAACAAGCATGCATTTTCAATTATCTAGATGCTTCTATGATGCACCTATTTGTGTTTTAGATTTTTAATTGGATTTTAAGTAAAGAGAGCCCTTGAAGAGAAACAGTGGAAATTTAAATTGGAGTGGAAGAAATTGAAGTCCTCTGGGGACACTGCATGGCACGTTGTGGGGTATCCACAAGCCCATCATGGAGTGCAGCATACTGTGACATTAAAAGACAGCAAAGATCAAGACCAATCCCAGGTAGTGCAGTGGTATTCTGATCAGGAGGAACGATAGTGGACGGGGTCCCTTGCATCAGTTACCTGCCTTTTAGTTCACTTCCAAGTTCTGATTTCTTCCCATATTCCTCATTCTTGAGATCTTAAAGGTTCCAATTTCAAAGATGACGTTCCTCTTTTTGAGGTACATATGTGGAAGGCAAGCATCATCTAGCCATCCATTTCTGGTCAAGTTCAGAAATTACTCTTGATTTGCTTGGAGAATAAGTGAGTGACTTTTCTATTTCTCCACTATGATATCACCATCACCACCAAAATCCACCATGACTTGATGACAATCTTTCACTAGAAATTGTTCACCCAAGCAATGGCACACCCAAAAACTTAGAATTGGGAGGCTAGGTCCCTTATCAATTCCATGAAGATAAACTTGAGATAGTCGGCATTAGAGGTTTATTCTAGATAATTTGCAATTTTTTTATAGATACGAGGATAAATCCTACATCAAGCAACTTTGTTGATTTGGTAGGCAAACCTCGTGACCACAGTCCCACACAACACCCTATGAACTACATGTGTCTGGCAAAGCACCCCCTCCCCCTTATTTCTTTTCTGGGTGGGAGGTGGGCGGCCCAAGGAGTTGAAGCCAACGAGTATCGAACTCTGGGCACCTCCTTGAATTCTCCTTGGAGTGACTTTAAGTCCAAGCCCTTCTACTGCTTGACATCCCTCGGGGATAGCTACTTTCATGGTTATCAACTCGTAACCCGATATCCTAATTTTTTAACTCGTAACTCGACTCGTAAGAGTCATGAACTCATGATACACACAGTTTCTCTCTCTCTCTCTCTCTCTCTCTCTCTCACACACACACATATAACTATAATTATAATAACTATTTAATAGTAAAGATTTTGTCACAAATAATAGTTTCAACTCCCCAACAACCAAGAGTTGAAAAGACAGTCTCTTAATATTGTATTTAATGCAGTTAATCTCAAACACAATAACCAAAATACGGTTTCCTAAGCACAATAATAGGTATTCTAAAAAACGAATATGGTAATTCATGCAAACAAAAGCATATGATGGGAGATCACAGTAATATAAAGAATGCCAGAACAATAGAAATGAAGAATTTAAGACGAAGTAATGAAGAAGATGATGTCATTTAACTATTTTCTATTTTCTCTAAAGATGAAGTCGTATGTTCTACAATGACGAAGTTGCTTTTTGCATGTTTATGCCTTGATAAACCATATGGTATTACAACACTATGCTTAGTCCAACTTTAGTGCCTTTTTTTTCGGAATATTGAAGAGGGTTGCAACATTAACATTCTGAAAACTGACTCAAACACTCGACTCGTACCGAGTTAGTGAATGACTCGTGAGTTATTGTCCGAGTCACAATCAATTCTGAGTCAGACTAACGAGTCAGGTCGTTTTGAATATCAATTGACTCAACTCATATGAGTTTAACTGTGGTTATTTTGCAATTTTTTTGGATGCAATCTCAGAAATTATAGTGACTACTCACTACTACATGCTCTTCAAATAAATCATCCATGCATTTAGATGTTTTAATTGTTCCTTAGACTATTTCCACGATAAAGTATCGGTAGATTGAAGTTTTATGTCAAGTAAGCCCCCTATAATTATCAAGATAGAAGTTGCAAATTACATGGTATGTTGTCAAAGAAGTTGTCTGTCGTCCACATACTTTCCTCATTTTCTGGTTTATAAGAACAAAAGGACATACACTTCACAAAAAAAATTTCAAGATGTTCTGTGCCTACATATAACTCTTTCCAATGCAGTTTCTAATAATTCTGAAGTATGCACTTTATCCACTTCTTTATTTTCTCTATTAGTGCAAAAATATGAATTTGGAACCAACTTTCCTTCATTAAGACCATAATCATAGCATATTAGCATCCACTATCTTCTTCAGAACCACGCACACTTATACAGAAATACATTACTTTTTTTTGGAGAGCCAACTTTGTTGGCCTAGCATGCAAGTACGCAACCTAAGTCCATTGATAATTGAACATTAAAACTTCTTTGTATTAGGTGTATGATCCATGAGTCAAAATATAAACTATATATCATGATGGTGTCCTACTTGAGATATTTCAATCATCGTCACTCATTTTTAGTTGATGGTTGAAAACAATTTATACATCCTAATGGTGATTAAAGCTGCTAACTAGCAACAACACCTTTGTGTAACGAAGATACGAAACAAGGAAGAGGCTATCAACATTGTTAGAGAAATATGAAAATAAAACTGAAACGAACTTGGGAATCACTTGGATGTTCTTGTGATCGTGTATCTCACTTTCCAATAACAACAATTTGCCCTAACCAGGTAACCAAATTTTGTTATGGGATAATACACAAGAAAATGTGTTATTTGTGTGTGTGTGTGTGTGTGTAGCTTTCCCAATAAAATCAAGTGGATAAGATTCGTTAACTTACAATTCAACCGACTAAAGCGGTGAAATCGTCATTCTCTTAACAACGCCCTTGTCTTAACAACATCAAAGTTGTTAAGACAGCAGCCTTCACAGCCAATAACCAAATCTTAATAACATCAAAATTGTTAAGACAATAGCCTGTCTTAACCTTGGTTTTAAAAGGCGCGAGGCGCACCGTTGCGCAAAGGGTCCTGGAGCCCGAGGCGCGAGGCGCAAAGCGAGGCGCGCGCATCACGGACGCAAGGCGCACTTTAATCATATACCAAAATATTTCATATTTCATACAAAATAAGACAATAATGTTCATACAAAATAAGACAATAATGCTACCTTAACCCAAAATACCAAAATATATCATATATTCATATCATACCAACAAAAGTCACATAAATTCTGATGGATCATAATTACCAAAACATATCATGAAGTATTAGCAAAAGCAATTCTACGACTGTACGTAGTATCAAAATACCAAAATAGGAAGCAAAGTCTACGTAGTACCAAAATATGAAGCAAGTCTACGTAGTATCAAAATACCAAAATATGAAGCAAGTTTGTGTAGTATCACATATCATAAAAGCAAACTAAACTAGAAGTCATCATCATCTTCATCGTCGACATCGATCCCGAGCAACATTATGTCATTAAACTATTAAAGAGAAGAATAGAAAGAAACTTAAAACCATAACATGATCACAGCAAGTCTAACCAGCAATATTAAAGACTTATGAGAATAAAAGAAAGAAAAAGAGTTGCTGTGATTTTGCGATAAGAACATGTTCGACAGAAGAGTTGCCGTGATATTGCGATGAGAAGAAGAGAAGGCGTAGCAGAAGAAGTGAAACCTGTGGAAGACGAGCAGAAGAAGGCACACGTAGCAGGAAGACGAGCCACGTAAGCAAGCAGAAGAAGCGCAGCAGAAGAAGCAGCAACAGACGACGTAAGCAAGCAGAAGAAGACGTCGTTGAAACTTTGGAAGGAAAACGTTAGACTTTTTTTTTTAGGGTTTATTTAATCTGGTAAGATGTTACTGCATATGTTTTTTTTTACTGGGTACGCTTTTTTAGGCCCAATATTGTGGCCCATTGGAAGGGAGAAAAATAAAAAAAAAAGTGTCCAGGAAGCTCCAAAAGCGCAGAAGCTCTGAGGCTCAAAAAGCGGTTGTTGCCATGCGCCTCCATGCGCCTCCTAGACACCACTGCGCCTCAGTGCTGCGATGCCCAAGCCTCTGCGCCTCAGTGCGCCCCGCGCCTCCGTGCGCCTCAGGCGCGCTTTTTAAAACCAAGGTCTTAACTTAACAAGACAAATCTTAACATCAATAGAGCTCTAAAGATAGTATAATGTTGTTAAGCTTATCTTTACAACAACTAATCATATTGTTTCCGGGATCCGCCCCTTAGAACCACTGTCCCCTTGGACCCTGGACCCCGCCCCTTGGACCCTGGACCCTGCAAGGGGCAGAGCCCCCTTAACTCCCGCTTTAACGTCCGGGTCTTGACTCTAGCCAAACTTATACGAGTGTGTACTCCACACCTCCATACTTGTTCTAGTTCCAACCAAAGCCAATAAATAGGTCAAGGAATTACAGTAAAATAATAACAAGCATTACCTGGATTGTCCCAGAATCATCTCTCAAAGTCAGGAAAGCGAGTTTTCCAAAAGCCCTTCTTGCCACAATTCTCCCTGATATTGATACTTGGTCATTCTCACTGGTCGACTCTTCACCATTGCCTAGATGCTTGTAAATCTCTTGCAACTGATTGGCAGTATGAGTCCTGTCCCACTTGTAAGCATAGGGTTCAAAGCCCTGGCTCCTCAGCTCTTCCACCTATAAAATAATCCATTTCTTTCATTGCAAAGAAATCAACTAGATTTGCACACCCACACTGATTATATAACAGTGCATACACACACACACACATAGTTAAACAAAATGTATGTAAAGCTACAATGAACATTTAAATAAGTGCAACGGAAAGCAAAATTGGAGTTAAATATGCATATCAATTACATAGTTTTGACCTAGAACACGAAGAGTGAGGCATAATGTTCATTCTTCACTGATTTAAAATACGCAAATTCTTACTCCGTTCTACTAAACATATTACGAATTTTTATTTCCTATATAAAATCATTCGAACCAAACGGAATAAGGCAAAATCTGAATAAACAAAAAACGAGAGAATACTTTTTTTTAGGTAATAGAGAAACGGAGGAAGACCTTTTTGAGACGGATTGCGCGAATGGCATCTCTGTCGGAGGTTGAAGTGGTAGTGGAAGCGGCGGGTGATCTCCTGCTCCTTCCGCCTTGTTTTGGAACGGCGGCAGTGGTGGCAGCGGCGGCGGAGGAGGAAGAACAGCAGCGGATGAAGGTAACAGGGAG
This sequence comes from Centrapalus pauciflorus, assembly GCA_020465985.1. Taxonomy (NCBI): domain Eukaryota; kingdom Viridiplantae; phylum Streptophyta; class Magnoliopsida; order Asterales; family Asteraceae; genus Centrapalus; species Centrapalus pauciflorus. The sequence goes on from JAANYP010006093.1 coordinate 322,996, forward strand.
GTATGATTTAGAAGTAGGAAGAGGAGAAGTGGAAGCCAAATGAAAGAGGTGCCTCAGTGGTCGTGCTGACCAAACCTTCATCGCCTCCATTGTTATCATCTGAGCGCTGTTAAGATTGATAGACAGAACATAATCTAAGATTCGAGGGTGTCGAAGACAAAAGGGTATATTTGGTATTCAAGTTTCTACAAAAACAAAAGAAAACAATTTTTTCAATTTGGGTAACATACTAATTTTTTTTTCTGAAGTAACGTACTTTCCAATTAAGGTAACCATATCGGATTGAAAGGTAAAACTTACTAACGTGACAGTTTATTTGTCCGGTCATAATTTATTTTACAGAAATGACAGTTTAATTGTTATATGATGTGCACTATTTTGTGCAATTTAAAATGACTTTTTGATAATACCTTGCTATTTTGAGCAAATTTAAAAATAATTAAGCAATATTAGAAATTAAGAAAACCAATGACTGGATACTGAAACTGTCATGTCAGTAAGTTTTACATTTCAATCCGATACGATTAACTAAATTGACTTGATTTGGAAAGTATGTTATCTCAAATAGAAAAAAATTTAGTATGTTACTCAAATTGAAAAAACAGTGACCACAGATTACCTTTCGCCGTGATTAACCCTAAAAACAAATACATAAATTTCATATATGTCTTACTAAACTTTAAATCTATATCTATATACTGTAATAAAACAAAATAATTCATAGCACATGTCACCTCTAATAATGTAAAATAATTTATTTTTTCACATTTTTTTCTCCAAATTTAACACCTTAACTACATTTTTTTTTTTCATAAGTAAGGTACAGTGACACTTTTTTGTGTCACTAAAAGCATGTATCATTAAATGACATTTTTCTTGTCGTGGATGATGATGAACGTTGTGTATTGTGTTGTGATAAACGATGTGCATACAAAGGATGAAGGATAAACATAAAGATAATGAACACAAAGGATGAACTAACACGAAGATGATAAACATAAAGATTGATTGTAGCTGCTAATTAATGAAAAAAATCAATATCAAATTTTAATGTAATTAAGTTAAGGTGTTAATTTTGGAAAAAAAATGTGAAAAAATAATTTTTTTTTTTTTTTACATTATAGAGGTGACATGTGCTATGAATTATTTTGTTTTATTACAGTATATAGATATAGATTTAAAGTTTAGTAAGACATATATGAAATTTATGTATTTGTTTTTATAGAAATTCGAATACCAAATATACCCTCTTGTCTTCGACACCCTCGAATCTTGATTATGTTCTGTCTATCAATCTTAACAGCGCTCAGATGATAACAATGGAGGCGATGAAGGTTTGGTCAGCACGACCACTGAGGCACCTCTTTCATATAGCTTCCACTTCTCCTCTTCCTACTTCTAAATCACAACTCCCTGTTACCTCCTCTTGTTTGGTAGTTCTTGGTGAAGGGGTGGTGCTTGTTGAAGGGGTAATGGTTTTTGGAGGTTTGTGTGGGTTTGTTTATGTTGTAAATATTATGGTTTTTAGATGTTTCTTGAATGGTTAGTTGAAGGGGTAGTGGTTTTTGGGGGGTTAGTGGTTACGGACCATAATATGTTGTCAAAGTTTATGATGTAATATAAAACATTATGTTTTATATAATCTATGTTTAAAGTGAATGCAAACATATGTTTATGTTAATTCATATGATATACTCTAAATGAAAGTAAATCCATATAATACATAATATACTTTATGGTTAACGGTATCAAAAGGTAACTTATGGTCATAGTTTTTTCAATTAAGGTAACATATTAATTTTTTTTCTAATTAAGGTACCATATTTCTAAATCAAGTCGATCAAGATAATCATTTCAAATTAAAATGTAAAAATTTACCGACGAGACAATTTTTTTGTCCAATTAACATTTTTTTTACAGAAATGTTAGTTTAACTGTTATATGATATGCACTATTTTGTGTAATTTAAAAGTACTTTTTGATAATATCTTGTTATTTTGAGCAAATTTAAAAATAATTAAGCAATATTAGAAATTAAAAAAACTGATGACTGGATATAAAAACTGTTATGTCAGTAATTTTTACCTTTCAATTGATTGACTTGATTTGGAAAGTATGTTACTTCAAATAGAATAAAATTTAGTATGTTACCCAAATTGAAAAAACAGTAACAATAGATTACTTATTAACGTAATTAACCCTATACTTTAATAGACAATAATAAACTATTAAGACAACACACCAAAAAAAAGAAAGTGGCATAGATCCATTAAAGCATAAAACAGCTGTCATTGTACCAAAACTAACATATTAGAAAAACCTAAATCATCTACTTAAACCCCAACAAATTCAGAAGGTTGACCCATGTTGGTAAATTTAAAAAAGTAGGTGGCTATTGTACGACTTAAACCCACTTAAATATTTAAGAACTTAAAATATATGTATTGTAAAATTAACGAGTATTGGTATTGATGTGTGCCTCACATACATGTTAACAAGTTATTTTACATCTCAAGCATTTACTACCTAAATCTCTCTTATGAACATGCATATTTTATTTCATTTAAATCCTAACATATAATTACTTTATTGAGAACAATTGAAAAATTCTTCTTGCGAACTTGCATACTTTATCAGTGAGTATTACTGGCTTTCTAAGCAATGATCGTTGATATATGGCACACTGACTTGTTTATCATGTTATGTTGAACTTCAAGCATATATTGAGATTGTTGAAAAATTCACTGGATATCCAAATTATATAAGTATTTATTATTGCATTCTGTGTGTAAAGTAGACATGTGAAACAATACATTTCGAGAAGCCTCAAAGTATTATGTCGTACATCCTTGAATGACAAGAGTATAATGTCGGGTGATGACGTAGACATGTGAAACAATACGTTTTGAGTCTCCCTCTTGACATATCTTATCTTTGACTAATCCTTCCTCTAACTTGTGTATCTTGTATGACTAATAGAACAGATAAATCTTCGTTCATTGGCGTTGATTCAAATGTGTAAGCTACTATGTTGCATTGTTACAATTAAAGATTTTAATATTTATGCATGCTTTTGTCATATCAATTTACTATCTCACTTAACAAACTTTGCTTGTTGACCCCTTTTAGCTGTTTATATTTTCAAGCTGAGTTGATAAAGACAAAAACCTTGTTTGTTCATTCTTTGAAGCATGGTGCTTAGAGTCGCAACTACTTATCCGTTATTGACAATCATTGGCCGTTGTATGGTATTCTTGGATGTAACCTGGGTTCGAGTATACCAAAGTTTTAAATTATCCATTATTGACAATCCTTATAAAATGGTTGAAGAACTCACATATACCAAAGTTTTAAATTATCCTCATTTTCATAAGTATTATTTATTATCTTTTGAAGTAAACAACTATCTAAATTGTATCTTCTAACAATAATTTGTGATTTAGGTGCCAAGTTGGTCACTGTGTCAATGAACATAGTCAAGAAGACTCACTAAAACACACACGAAAAGCTTAATTGCATACATACTATTGAATCTTGCTTTAAAACTTCAATCAAACACTTCTATATGCTCTGATTCTTACTTAAAATATGATATTTCACACATGCAATAAATACTATGGAACACTAAATCAGTTTTAACGAAACCAAACCCAAAACAAATTAAAATGGATGAAATATCGGTGTTAAAAGATTGATGGTTGGAACGAGAAAAACTCATTGTGGGTGACTTTTTTGTCCCACATAGAATGGAGAAGAAGCCCAAGTGAGTTTATAAGTAGTGGTGTTTAAAAGCATGACAAATTTGTTGATAGGTTTTACTCCAAGACCTTTGTGTGTGCCCACATTTGGATCAGTGTACTATGGATAGCACCTTTAAAGCTACTAAACGATCAGTATGACATTTAGTTGCTTATAGAACTGTTTACTTCGGCTCAATTATGATTTTGGTATTATTAAATCTTTATAATAAAACTGATAAAAGGTTTTATTTATACATTCTTTTCTAGGTTGTAATTAATGTAACATCAACTTACCCTTATGATTTTTCGTAGCATACGAGCCTTAGTCTTGATTCTTCTTACAATTTTGCAATTTACTTCCAGTCTAATCATTTTGACATTGTAATTTTCATATTGTAATATAATTTTAAAATATTTCTTTTTTTTTTCGTATAATTGATGTTGAACACATATTCATAGGGAAAACCGCCCCCCAGTGACCCCCGCCTAAACTCCTTCGAGCGTCCGTCCTCTAGAGATGGCAACGGGGACGGGTATTGTAACATCCTAAATTCTAAATTATTGTAATTTAGATTAATTGGTTGGATATTTTGTAATTAAAGATAATTAAGTTGGATTACGAAATATGATTATGTATCTGGATGATTAAAGTTGATTGCTATTTTAGGAAATTAAGAAATTTAAGAATTTCAACTTCTAGTTATTTAGTATGATTATTAAAAATGTTAGTGATGATGAATAAAAGATAGAACTCTTTTATTTTATAAAAATCAGTATTTAATGGAACCGGATAAGAAGAGGGGTGTGATGTGCCAAGATTTGAAAGAAGGAAATAAAAAGGGGAAAAATCCTTATTTCATTTCATTTCACCATCTTCCCACTCTCTCACTAAGCTCTATCTCTCTCTCTCTCTCTACAATCGAAGAACATCAAAACTTGGAATTGGAAGCTGAAAATCTGAAACAAGGTTGCATTCAAGGAGCTATCAACACTGCAATCGAAGATTTGAGGTAATAATTCTTTAAATTTCGAATTTAGAAGCATTTTGGGTTCGGTTTTGTTCAAATCCGAATCATAGATTTGGAGATTCAAATGTTGTTGCATGTATGATCAAGTTGTGGATTAGTTTAAATCTAGTGTTTATGATGCTACATATTAAATTTTAGCATCTGATTCAAGCTAAAAGTATGGATTTGAGGATTTTGTGTGTGTTTTAGTGTGTGTGTTCGTTGGATGATGAAAAGGGTCAAAAAGGATTGAATTTAGTATGAAAGCATGTTAATGTTAGTGTTAAAATGCTTGAAATTAAGTATATTTAAGTTGGTATAAATTATTTCATGTATTGAAAAAGTACAAAAAATGATGGAATTAAAATCTGGAAAATGTTAAAAAGCTGCACAAGTTCGAATGGGGTGGGATCCGAATTCGGATCCGAGATGAACTCGGATCTGGTCCGAATTCGGATGAGGCCCGGATTTCAGGAAAGTTAATATATCAAAATATTTCTAAGTATTGGAACTTGGATGGGGGTCCGAATTCGGTTGGGGACCGAATTCGGATGAGCCCGAACTTGTAATATAATCAAAAATGGCAAAAATATTCTAAGTGTTTGAATTTCGGATGTGGTCCGAATTCGGTTGGGGACCGAATTCGGATATGGTCCGAACTTAGCTTGGGTCCGAAATTAAAGGGGACCGAATTTGGATTTATGTGGGATCCGAACTGGGGGTCCGAATTCGGGTGGGGTCCGAATTCGGACATGGATCCGAAACTGGGATCAAAAATGGTAAAAACTTATAAAATTAAGTTTTATGGAATTAAACAAGATATTAACACAATGTGTTGTTACAAATGACTTACAGGTCCCTTGTGGTGTTGTTTAACCCACAGTGGGGTACTTGGTTGATCCGGTTGAAATTCCGAGGAGAAATAATATTGCTAAAAGATTAATAACGCACCCACTGTGAGTACCTTTGATTTTAACATTGCTGCATCTGCATTATGTTTGCATTGCCTGCTGAGGCCTGTTGTTTCATATTCGTTTGGCATTCTACTAACATGCGTATATGTTGATGCACATTCATACTTGTTGCATGTCCGTTCATTTGTTGTGCATCCTTTCGATGGACCTGCGTGGTCGCATCTGTACTCTGATGTTACTGTGCTATATGACCAAGAGTTTGACACCTCTGTGGTCAGGATAGACAGTAGGTCATCCCCGATGTAATGTCTGCCTCAGATGGTTGGTTATTCTTATGCCGAGTGTCAGCTCGAAGGAGCTGCGGCTCAGGTTTGCGTACTTGGAGTACGTGTGGGGTATACGGTATGTGTTACCGCGGTTACCCTGGGTGGCATCTTAATGATTTGTAGAATGTGTAAAATCATATGGTATTCACTAAGCATTCGCTTACCTTTTAGTTGTTGAATTTTTACAGGAAAAGGGAAGTCTACAGCTGGACCATCTAGCTAGGAAATCTATTGAAGTATTGGAAGATTTCTACCGTTTACTTCGGTATTTGGTTTATGAAAATTTTGTTGTAATGAATTTGGGATAATGTATTAATTTGAGTTGGTAGAATTAGACGTGTAACCTTTGTAGCACCGTAGGGTGTTAGACTCTGTTGTAATACTTTTATTATGTATTTTGCTTCCGCACTATTATTAAGCTATCAGATCATTATATATATCTGTTTGTTGGTGAATAATCCTGGGTGAATGGTAATTGGTGGTTAATGTGGCAAGGGTGTCACAGCGTATGGTATCAGAGCAGTAGTTTGAGATTCAAGTGTCCGTGAGGTCTTGGTCTCAAACATTAAGTGATGATATGTAGTGATTGTAAGTAATGATCTGAACTAAGATAGGATATGATCTAGTGCTTTTTAGGAAAGTGACTTCCATACGGGACAACATGTGTTGTAGTTAACAATGTGATGGGATCACTAAAAGATTTATATGTTTTATATTTCAGAACATGTCTGGAGGAGGAATGACGCCACGAGAAACGAGGGAAATGATGCTATCAACGATGGCAGAACAAAACAGAATGATTCAAGATCAGTTTCGGGCTCGAGATGAGGTCAAAGCTAAAAGAAAAGAAGACAAGAGAAAAGAAAAGAGGGAACATGAAAGGAATCATGTTGTGGATGACATAAACCTTAGGAATAAAGCGAAACATAAAGACAAGGGCAAGGAAAAGATTGATTATGAAACCAGAATTGATGAGAATTACATGAAATATGTAATTAGATCATTCAAGGACTGGCAACCACCAACATTCTCTGGATCTCTGAGAATTGAGGAAACAGAAATATGGATTACAATTATGGAACAAATCTTTACGGAGATGAATTGTAAGGATGAGTACAAGGCATTTTTGGCTAAGGATCAATTGATTGGACAAGCCAAGGAATGGTGGAACTGTTGGGAAAAAGAATTGGGATCAGAATTAATTACTTCATTTAGTTGGGAACAATTCAAGCTGTTGTTTAGTAGGCAATATGGTGAGCCTGATATTGTACCACATGTTGAACATGAAGAAAAAGCTATAGGGAAGATTGCAAATTCTGGAGGAGATGAACTAAATGGACCGTATTTGAGGTCAAGAACAAATAAACGTGATAGATATAAAAGATGTCGACATTGTAACCAATTTGGACATAAGGCTGACAAGTGTCCAAGGAAGGCCGATGCTTGTTATAAATGTGGAAAGGTGGGTCATTTTAGCAGAACTTGCAGATTTCGAACAAAGAATTAGCATGTACTAACATTACATGATGAACCTATGGATGAAGAGTTCAACAAAGGAAATGAGATCTATGAGACTATTGTTATAACTTATGTACCTTAAATTACGGAGTTAGAAGAGTACTTTAAGAATTCTATATGTAATATTTCATCGAAGTTTTATGATTCTGAAGTTAATATGAACTTGAGTAATATGAAATGTTATTTATATAGGTATAATCATGTTTGTGTATGAGAATACTCGAGTATATAAATAGGCATTAGATGAATAGCCAAGATGTATTTTGAAGTTTTGAATTGGAAAAGATGCTATAAATATCATGGAATTTATGAACGAGTTTTAAAGTTGTAATAAAGTTTAAGTTTGACCATAATGGGTTAAAGAATTGGAAATTAATTGTATTAGTCTTATATATGATATGTTGAAGGATTGATAACAACTTGTAATTGTTATCATAAACTATGTAGCATTAGCTTTTATTAAGAGAAACTGTATGTTACACTGTGTTGATATTTCGACTTAAAAAGGGTTGTGGTTAAGAACAACATGATTCGAATTGTTCGTGAGAATTTTGATGTAGTTGGAATCAAAGAGACTGTTTCAATATTGGTATATATGAATATTATATGAGGAAAGCAAATCTAGAGATTATGGAGAAAGCATACAAGGGTATGATAATACATGGAAGATACATGCTAATTTTAAAAGAGAAATTGAAATATACAATGCGAAGTGTAAATTAAGAAATGTATGAGAAGTATAATTAATCGAAATGAGGGTATGATACTTAATGAAATGGTGATTTAATCAACCATAAAAAGTTTAAAGAGACTTTGGACACTAATGAAATTTGCTGATATAGCAAAGAAAAGTCTAATACTATGATCCAAAATCTAAGGAGGATTCGAAGGTGATCATGAGTAGTGTATGATTTTAGTGACGACTGATTATTTGTATCTACTACTTTTGCTCAACAAGTGTAGATGCCTTGGTCTAAAGATTGTCTATTGTGATTAATGTTGAAACTGTTAAGTAACAAAATAGTTAACGTAGAGCATGTGTATCATGATTATATTTTAGTGATTGAAGAGGTAGTCTTCAATCTTGACTTAATTCCAATAAGAGATCAGCGATTTGATATGATAATTGGAATGAATTGGTTGTATATATGTGATGAGACGCATGTAGTTTGCAATAAAGGAATGATAAAGATAACTACGCCGGAGGGGCGGGAGCTTTGTATATATGGGAATTGGAGAAGTGGGGATCAATGTCTACTGATGATTGTTAGGTCCCGAAAGCTGATTGCTTAGGGCTGTGAGTCTTGTATGATATATGCTATTGATGCCAAGACTGAAGAGAAAATTGTGGCCGATGCGCCTGTTGTCCCAAATGTTTCCATATGTGTTTCTGGAAGACTTGTCTGGTGTGGCACCTGAAAGACAAGTGAAATTCTGTGTTGACTTGATCCCTGGAGCTTCTCCCAAAAGTTTGTTATTCATACTGTCTTGTATCTACTGAATGTGTATAGATTAAAGTGATTTGAACAAATTGACTATAATAAATAAATATCCGCTGCCGGGAAATGATGATTATTCAATTAGCTGCATGAGAGCTCATTATTTTTCTAAGAGTGATCTACGAATGGGATATGATTAGTTGAGGTCCAAAGAAGGAATGTACTGAAATTGGCTTTCAAGGATAGTTATGAGCGCTACGAGTCTCTGATTACGACATTTTGATTGATTAACACCCCAGCTGTTTTATGAACATTATGAACAGGGATTTGTATAACAATGTTGAAGGAATCGGTAATTGTAATTATCGAAGATATTTTGGTGTAAGTGTAAAGTTGAATATAACAAATCGTGAGTTTTGATTACAATGGGTTATATTTTCTAGTATGTGGTTTCTGGAGTTGAGATCTCGGAGGATTCCGCTAAAAGTGTAGCAATTGAGAATTTGGAAGTTGTCTTGCAATATTACAGATTTAAGAAATTTTCTACAATTGGTAAATTGTAGACATGCTGATTTAAATGGGTATGTATATACCAACTCGAGAAAGTTATTATTTGGAAGACTTGCACAGATTTGCGTGAGTAAGGTTATTATTTTTATGGAGCTCTAAAATCGATTATGTTTGATTGGAAGAGTCGGTTCATTTTCAACTCTTGGTTTACTTTACAAGTGGGATTAGGCACACATATAGCTATGAGTACAGTTTATCGACCCCCGACAGATGGTCAAAATGAATGGACTATTTTCACATTGGAATACATGATGAGATCATATATTTTGGATTTAAGTACCAACTGAAAAGATCAATTACTTTGATGGAATTATTGTATAACATTGGTTATCATGTTAAAAATCAAGAGAACACCGTGTAAAGTTTTGTAAGGGAGGAAATGTAGAACCTCTACATGTTGGAAAGAAATTGAAAGGACTCTGATTGCTGAGTCTGTGATATGAAAAGAAGAGTTATAATGATAAGACACCTAAATTAATCAACTTTGAGGTAAACGATGGAGCATATTTGTTAATATCACCAATGAGGTGTGTTGGCTCATTTAGAATAACAGAAAAGTTAGGAACCTGTTATCTCATTGGGAATTACATAAGGAAATATCGAAATAACACTTGGTGTTTCATGTGGAAAGCTTTATGAAATTTTCACAACTGGTAATGAAGATTAGGTTGATTATATTGAATTAGAAATTCAAGAAAGGGTAGTATATGTTGAAAAGCCGGAATATATTACGGATATGAAAGTAAAGAAGTTAAGAAACAAAGAAATTAAAATGGTACTGATACGATGGAAGCATCACAAAGAAATAGATCACATTTGAGAGACAAAGGTCGATACGTTGAATAAGTATATGATCGAATTCAAATAACTTCGAGGACGAAGTTTGAGCGTGGTGGAGCCCATGCTGTAACATCCTAAATTCTAAATTATTGTAATTTAGATTAATTGGTTGGATATTTTGTAATTAAAAGATAATTAAGTTGGATTACGAAATATGATTATGTATCTGGATGATTAAAGTTGATTGCTATTTTAGGAAATTAAGAAATTTAAGAATTTCAACTTCTAGTTATTTAGTATGATTATTAAAAATGTTAGTGATGATGAATAAAAGATAGAACTCTTTTATTTTATAAAAATCAGTATTTAATGGAACCGGATAAGAAGAGGGGTGTGATGTGCCAAGATTTGAAAGAAGGAAATAAAAAGGGGAAAAATCCTTATTTCATTTCATTTCACCATCTTCCCACTCTCTCACTAAGCTCTATCTCTCTCTCTCTCTCTCTCTCTCTACAATCGATGAACATCAAAACTTGGAATTGGAAGCTGAAAATCTGAAACAAGGTTGCATTCAAGGAGCTATCAACACTGCAATCGAAGATTTGAGGTAATAATTCTTTAAATTTCGAATTTAGAAGCATTTTGGGTTCGGTTTTGTTCAAATCCGAATCATAGATTTGGAGATTCAAATGTTGTTGCATGTATGATCAAGTTGTGGATTAGTTTAAATCTAGTGTTTATGATGCTACATATTAAATTTTAGCATCTGATTCAAGCTAAAAGTATGGATTTGAGGATTTTGTGTGTGTTTTAGTGTGTGTGTTCGTTGGATGATGAAAAGGGTCAAAAAGGATTGAATTTAGTATGAAAGCATGTTAATGTTAGTGTTAAAATGCTTGAAATTAAGTATATTTAAGTTGGTATAAATTATTTCATGTATTGAAAAAGTACCAAAAATGATGGAATTAAAATCTGGAAAATGTTAAAAAGCTGCACAAGTTCGAATGGGGTGGGATCCGAATTCGGATCCGAGATGAACTCGGATCTGGTCCGAATTCGGATGAGGCCCGGATTTCAGGAAAGTTAATATATCAAAATATTTCTAAGTATTGGAACTTGGATGGGGGTCCGAATTCGGTTGGGGACCGAATTCGGATGAGCCCGAACTTGTAATATAATCAAAAATGGCAAAAATATTCTAAGTGTTTGAATTTCGGATGTGGTCCGAATTCGGTTGGGGACCGAATTCGGATATGGTCCGAACTTAGCTTGGGTCCGAAATTAAAGGGGACCGAATTTGGATTTATGTGGGATCCGAATTGGGATCCATGTGGGATCCGAACTGGGGGTCCGAATTCGGGTGGGGTCCGAATTCGGACATGGATCCGAAACTGGGATCAAAAATGGTAAAAACTTATAAAATTAAGTTTTATGGAATTAAACAAGATATTAACACAATGTGTTGTTACAAATGACTTACAGGTCCCTTGTGGTGTTGTTTAACCCACAGTGGGGTACTTGGTTGATCCGGTTGAAATTCCGAGGAGAAATAATATTGCTTAAAGATTAATAACGCACCCACTGTGAGTACCTTTGATTTTAACATTGCTGCATCTGCATTATGTTTGCATTGCCTGCTGAGGCCTGTTGTTTCATATTCGTTTGGCATTCTACTAACATGCGTATATGTTGATGCACATTCATACTTGTTGCATGTCCGTTCATTTGTTGTGCATCCTTTCGATGGACCTGCGTGGTCGCATCTGTACTCTGATGTTACTGTGCTATATGACCAAGAGTTTGACACCTCTGTGGTCAGGATAGACAGTAGGTCATCCCCGATGTAATGTCTGCCTCAGATGGTTGGTTATTCTTATGCCGAGTGTCAGCTCGAAGGAGCTGCGGCTCAGGTTTGCGTACTTGGAGTACGTGTGGGGTATACGGTATGTGTTACCGCGGTTACCCTGGGTGGCATCTTAATGATTTGTAGAATGTGTAAAATCATATGGTATTCACTAAGCATTCGCTTACCTTTTAGTTGTTGAATTTTTACAGGAAAAGGGAAGTCTACAGCTGGACCATCTAGTTAGGAAATCTATTGAAGTATTGGAAGATTTCTACCGTTTACTTCGGTATTTGGTTTATGAAAATTTTGTTGTAATGAATTTGGGATAATGTATTAATTTGAGTTGGTAGACTTAGACGTGTAACCTTTGTAGCACCGTAGGGTGTTAGACTCTGTTGTAATACTTTTATTATGTATTTTGCTTCCGCACTATTATTAAGCTATCAGATCATTATATATATATCTGTTTGTTGGTGAATAATCCTGGGTGAATGGTAATTAGTGGTTAATGTGGCAAGGGTGTCACAGCGTATGGTATCAGAGCAGTAGTTTGAGATTCAAGTGTCCGTGAGGTCTTGGTCTCAAACATTAAGTGATGATATGTAGTGATTGTAAGTAATGATCTGAACTAAGATAGGATATGATCTAGTGCTTTTTAGGAAAGTGACTTCCATACGGGACAACATGTGTTGTAGTTAACAATGTGATGGGATCACTAAAAGATTTATATGTTTTATATTTCAGAACATGTCTGGAGGAGGAATGACGCCACGAGAAACGAGGGAAATGATGCTATCAACGATGGCAGAACAAAACAGAATGATTCAAGATCAGTTTCGGGCTCGAGATGAGGTCAAAGCTAAAAGAAAAGAAGACAAGAGAAAAGAAAAGAGGGAACATGAAAGGAATCATGTTGTGGATGACATAAACCTTAGGAATAAAGCGAAACATAAAGACAAGGGCAATGAAAAGATTGATTATGAAACCGGAATTGATGAGAATTACATGAAATATGTAATTAGATCATTCAAGGACTGGCAACCACCAACATTCTCTGGATCTCTGAGAATTGAGGAAACAGAAATATGGATTACAATTATGGAACAAATCTTTACGGAGATGAATTGTAAGGATGAGTACAAGGCATTTTTGGCTAAGGATCAATTGATTGGACAAGCCAAGGAATGGTGGAACTGTTGGGAAAAAGAATTGGGATCAGAATTAATTACTTCATTTAGTTGGGAACAATTCAAGCTGTTGTTTAGTAGGCAATATGGTGAGCCTGATATTGTACCACATGTTGAACATGAAGAAAAAGCTATAGGGAAGATTGCAAATTCTGGAGGAGATGAACTAAATGGACCGTATTTGAGGTCAAGAACAAATAAACGTGATAGATATAAAAGATGTCGACATTGTAACCAATTTGGACATAAGGCTGACAAGTGTCCAAGGAAGGCCGATGCTTGTTATAAATGTGAAAAGGTGGGTCATTTTAGCAGAACTTGCAGATTTCGAACAAAGAATTATCATGTACTAACATTACATGATGAAACTATGGATGAAGAGTTCAACAAAGGAAATGAGATCTATGAGACTATTGTTATAACTTATGTACCTTAAATTACGGAGTTAGAAGAGTACTTTAAGAATTCTATATGTAATATTTCATCGAAGTTTTATGATTCTGAAGTTAATATGAACTTGAGTAATATGAAATGTTATTTATATAGGTATAATCATGTTTGTGTATGAGAATACCCGAGTATATAAATAGGCATTAGATGAATAGCCAAGATGTATTTTGAAGTTTTGAATTGGAAAAGATGCTATAAATATCATGGAATTTATGAACGAGTTTTAAAGTTGTAATAAAGTTTAAGTTTGACCATAATGGGTTAAAGAATTGGAAATTAATTGTATTAGTCTTATATATGATATGTTGAAGGATTGATAACAACTTGTAATTGTTATCATAAACTATGTAGCATTAGCTTTTATTAAGAGAAACTGTATGTTACACTGTGTTGATATTTCGACTTAAAAAGGGTTGTGGTTAAGAACAACATGATTCGAATTGTTCGTGAGAATTTTGATGTAGTTGGAATCAAAGAGACTATTTCAATATTGGTATATATGAATATTATATGAGGAAAGCAAATCTAGAGATTATGGAGAAAGCATACAAGGGTATGATAATACATGGAAGATACATGCTAATTTTAAAAGAGAAATTGAAATATACAATGCGAAGTGTAAATTAAGAAATGTATGAGAAGTATAATTAATCGAAATGAGGGTATGATACTTAATGAAATGGTGATTTAATCAACCATAAAAAGTTTAAAGAGACTTTGGACACTAATGAAATTTGCTGATATAGCAAAGAAAAGTCTAATACTATGATCCAAAATCTAAGGAGGATTCGAAGGTGATCATGAGTAGTGTATGATTTTAGTGACGACTGATTATTTGTATCTACTACTTTTGCTCTACAAGTGTAGATGCCTTGGTCTAAAGATTGTCTATTGTGATTAATGTTGAAACTGTTAAGTAACAAAATAGTTAACGTAGAGCATGTGTATCATGATTGTACTTTAGTGATTGAAGAGGTAGTCTTCAATCTTGACTTAATTCCAATAAGAGATCAGCGATTTGATATGATAATTGGAATGAATTGGTTATATATATGTGATGAGACGCATGTAGTTTGCAATAAAGGAATAATAAAGATAACTACGCCGGAGGGGCGGGAGCTTTGTATATATGGGAATTGGAGAAGTGGGGATCAATGTCTACTGATGATTGTTAGGTCCCGAAAGCTGATTGCTTAGGGCTGTGAGTCTTGTATGGTATATGCTATTGATGCCAAGACTGAAGAGAAAATTGTGGCCGATGCGCCTGTTGTCCCAAATGTTTCCATATGTGTTTCTGGAAGACTTGTCTGGTGTGGCACCTGAAAGACAAGTGAAATTCTGTGTTGACTTTATCCCTGGAGCTTCTCCCAAAAGTTTGTTATTCATACTGTCTTGTATCTACTGAATGTGTATAGATTAAAGTGATTTGAACAAATTGACTATAATAAATAAATATCCGCTGCCGGGAAATGATGATTATTCAATTAGCTGCATGAGAGCTCATTATTTTTCTAAGATTGATCTACGAATGGGATATGATTAGTTGAGGTCCAAAGAAGGAATGTACTGAAATTGGCTTTCAAGGATAGTTATGAGCGCTACGAGTCTCTGATTACGACATTTTGATTGATTAACACCCCAGCTGTTTTATGAACATTATGAACAGGGATTTGTATAACAATGTTGAAGGAATCGGTAATTGTAATTATCGAAGATATTTTGGTGTAAGTGTAAAGTTGAATATAACAAATCGTGAGTTTTGATTACAATGGGTTATATTTTCTAGTATGTGGTTTCTGGAGTTGAGATCTCGGAGGATTCCGCTAAAAGTGTAGCAATTGAGAATTTGGAAGTTGTCTTGCAATATTACAGATTTAAGAAATTTTCTACAATTGGTAAATTGTAGACAGACTGATTTAAATGGGTATGTATATACCAACTCGAGAAAGTTATTATTTGGAAGACTTGCACAGATTTGCGTGAGTAAGGTTATTATTTTTATGGAGCTCTAAAATCGATTATGTTTGATTGGAAGAGTCGGTTCATTTTCAACTCTTGGTTTACTTTACAAGTGGGATTAGGCACACATATAGCTATGAGTACAGTTTATCGACCCCCGACAGATGGTCAAAATGAATGGACTATTTTCACATTGGAATACATGATGAGATCATATATTTTGGATTTAAGTACCAACTGAAAAGATCAATTACTTTGATGGAATTATTGTATAACATTGGTTATCATGTTAAAAATCAAGAGAACACCGTGTAAAGTTTTGTAAGGGAGGAAATGTAGAACCTCTACATGTTGGAAAGAAATTGAAAGGACTCTGATTGCTGAGTCTGTGATATGAAAAGAAGAGTTATAATGATAAGACACCTAAATTAATCAACTTTGAGGTAAACGATGGAGCATATTTGTTAATATCACCAATGAGGTGTGTTGGCTCATTTAGAATAACAGAAAAGTTAGGAACCTGTTATCTCATTGGGAATTACATAAGGAAATATCGAAATAACACTTGGTGTTTCATGTGGAAAGCTTTATGAAATTTTCACAACTGGTAATGAAGATTAGGTTGATTATATTGAATTAGAAATTCAAGAAAGGGTAGTATATGTTGAAAAGCCGAAATATATTACGGATATGAAAGTAAAGAAGTTAAGAAACAAAGAAATTAAAATGGTACTGATACGTTGGAAGCATCACAAAGAAATAGATCACATTTGAGAGACAAAGGTCGATACGTTGAATAAGTATATGATCGAATTCAAATAACTTCGAGGACGAAGTTTGAGCGTGGTGGAGCCCATGCTGTAACATCCTAAATTCTAAATTATTGTAATTTAGATTAATTGGTTGGATATTTTGTAATTAAAGATTATTAAGTTGGATTACGAAATATGATTATGTATCTGGATGATTAAAGTTGATTGCTATTTTAGGAAATTAAGAAATTTAAGAATTTCAACTTCTAGTTATTTAGTATGATTATTAAAAATGTTAGTGATGATGAATAAAAGATAGAACTCTTTTATTTTATAAAAATCAGTATTTAATGGAACCGGATAAGAAGAGGGGTGTGATGTGCCAAGATTTGAAAGAAGGAAATAAAAAGGGGAAAAAAAATCCTTATTTCATTTCATTTCACCATCTTCCCACTCTCTCACTAAGCTCTATCTCTCTCTCTCTCTCTACAATCGAAGAACATCAAAACTTGGAATTGGAAGCTGAAAATCTGAAACAAGGTTGCATTCAAGGAGCTATCAACACTGCAATCGAAGATTTGAGGTAATAATTCTTTAAATTTCGAATTTAGAAGCATTTTGGGTTCGGTTTTGTTCAAATCCGAATCATAGATTTGGAGATTCAAATGTTGTTGCATGTATGATCAAGTTGTGGATTAGTTTAAATCTAGTGTTTATGATGCTACATATTAAATTTTAGCATCTGATTCAAGCTAAAAGTATGGATTTGAGGATTTTGTGTGTGTTTTAGTGTGTGTGTTCGTTGGATGATGAAAAGGGTCAAAAAGGATTGAATTTAGTATGAAAGCATGTTAATGTTAGTGTTAAAATGCTTGAAATTAAGTATATTTAAGTTGGTATAAATTATTTCATGTATTGAAAAAGTACCAAAAATGATGGAATTAAAATCTGGAAAATGTTAAAAAGCTGCACAAGTTTGAATGGGGTGGGATCCGAATTCAGATCCGAGATGAACTCGGATCTGGTCCGAATTCGGATGAGGCCCGGATTTCAGGAAAGTTAATATATCAAAATATTTCTAAGTATTGGAACTTGGATGGGGGTCCGAATTCGGTTGGGGACCCAATTCGGATGAGCCCGAACTTGTAATATAATCAAAAATGGCAAAAATATTCTAAGTGTTTGAATTTCGGATGTGGTCCGAATTCGGTTGGGGACCGAATTCGGATATGGTCCGAACTTAGCTTGGGTCCGAAATTAAA